>JAHZNE010007644.1:0-11737 GCA_027744055.1 Callyntrura sp. NNG-2020 | reverse complement strand
CCCGTGACAACGTCTACTGAGTGCTGTTCACACGGTCCTCTGGGACAAATGTTCCACATCTCCTCTTCCTGACCGCTTTCTACACGTTTGTCACTCAACAGATGTATTTAAGGGTATGTCCAAAAGTGTGCATGAACAGAAAGTTGACGTGAAAATGCAAACTGGCGACACCCCATGCCCGCACAACGAACCAACTGTCCGCAAGAAGGCCCCCAACGACTGCAAAAATTTCCACTGAAGGACCACCCAAGAAGACTAAAAGTCTGTAGCAGGTTCCTCCGATAGACCAGATTTCCTTTTGAAGCATGTAAAAAAATAGGATTTAAATGATCATAGAGAATCTGTAATATAGTGCAAAAGCAGATAAAATCAGGGCTCGAAACTTTTGAGATTTCTGGAAAACTGTCCAGTTTTCAAAGTGGCGCTTCTCCAGATTTGTAATAAGAGATTCTGTTCCATTGGCGAGAGACACTACTTCCGTTCCTCGGTAGTGAATCAGCCAATAAACAGCCACAAAAATCATGGTTCCCATCACCCACATCAATAAAAACAAAACGCGACTGTATTCCTTTGTTTGCAGGAGATGTGGTACAGTAACCAGCAAACATGTAGTACGAAACAATCTTCCAAAGAAAATATTGTTTGGTTTTAGGGTTTATATCAAGTGTCACTCGAAACCGGAAATGATTCTCCGGGTTCCAGAAACACTGGGCAGGAAATGCTAGAATGTTATACATATAATGCAGATACGGCTTGAAAATTGTTCTCTCCGTCGTTTAATCCAAAGGTTTGTTCACATCCACAACGAATTAGATACTAATTATCTATATGAGGAAGTATGCTACACTCTCTGTGAAACTTAACATCCAAAAATAGCAAAGCAGATTAATTATCAGGATAACAGTGCTTAATATGACTTAATATATGAAACAAATATTTGCGAAAATATTACTAAAAATGTAAATGATTAATCAGGTCACTTCTTACGTAATTTTAGTACAAAAAGCGAAATTCATACACAATTGTATATTTTGTTAGGCTTGTTCTGTAATTATTACAGTGACAGACAGGGTTATAGTTATGTAAACAATTATAGTATGCCAAAAATGTAGCTTTATATCATCAGAAGATTGAATTTCGTCGGAACGTCAAAACTGACAGTAATTGATTCGTATTGAAGATTAAGGATACTTAATTACATATCCGGTCTACACCGCGTTTCGCAGATACACACCGGATGGAAATCGGGTTGGCTAATATTCAGCTATCTAATTTTCTTAATAATATGTTTATAATGTCGTGAATGATACGTATTTGGTTATTATTATAACTTTGTTGGGAAGGATCTTTTGGGCGGAAGGTAAATCAATCAAAATTGACACATATCCCCTTTTGAGCATAGTTCAGATTAGCTGTGTCTAGTCTTATTCGTCCTATTGTGATATGAAAAACCTTTTCTAGACTTCACATTATATTCCCCGCTAGTACCACACATCATTGTTTATTAAGTTGGATGCTTTTTTGTACAATTATGTAAGATTGGATAAAACTGTCACAATCGTTCATAACAGAGCACTAACCCATGCGTAGTTAATATGAAAAAATATGTGTACAAAGCTTAAACTCAGTTGTAGAACTTTATGGCCACTTATATAAGCCCATCCAAAATGTATCTATTAAAAGCCTTTGAACTTTCTGTATTGTTGGGTAACTCGTCTAATGCTTTGTTTCTCGCATCATTTGGAGTTGCGGTACACTACCAATAATGTTGTAAGCGTTTCCGCACGGCGGAACAGAGCTCAAGACTCCAAATAAAGTTGACAGGGTGTAATACGTGGAACAGTAAACTTTTACAGTACCAGGAAGTTATTTTTTAAATTTATTGTGTATAATTTATTATCACAATTTATAAAACAAAAAAACATTAATTATGTATGGAACCATCAACATCATTTGCTGTTTACTACAAGCTTTCGTACATTACACATTCGGTGAGATCTACACTTATGTTTTATATATGACACTACTTTAATATGAAACTTGCATATCAGTTCTACTGTGGTATAAATTGCCATTCTGTACCTATTAACGATAAATATACCGAATGACCTGTCCAAGAATCACGTCCCTTTCATTTAAATCATGGGCAACAATGGCCACACATCCATCTACAGATATGTATAACCTGAATATGCAGAGAAAAACAATCAATCCATGACAAACTTTCATGATCAGTTAACAGGGACGAGACTGAACCTTCTGGTACTACATAGGATTAGATCGTTTTTATCTTTTAAGCAAGATTATGCCGGTACACGTGCGATAAACCCACAAACGCTGGACGGTGTTTCATCCCGTTAACGCATTTAAAAAATAAATAAAACTGCATGGGAAACCCAATAAATAATTAAACATATTACCTAATGCTATACATATTACTTGCCTCTTGAGCGATTAAGAACCTCGAAATGCCACAACAGTAGATTTGCTACACAAATATTACAAAAACAGTTTTCTTTTGTATACACACTACTTTGTGCTTACAGATATCCAAACACACGCATATTGCTAAAGTTTATGTACAACATTTTTCAGTTACAAATATAAAATTAACATTACAATTTTGCAGTAAACAATAACATGTTATATAGTGACTTGTCAAATTTTACCACTGAAATATTATGTTTATACTCCAATATTTTAAACTTTATAAGAGATTAAAACAGAACCCGTAATGTTAGTCACCGTTCCCAGAAGTGTGAGGCAGGCAACTTTCCGAACTCCATACAAGTTTCCACTTTTGCCGGATTCCACTCTGTATAATCGCGCTAATTGACGCGATGCTGGACTCAGTCGCAACATGCCTTTCAAAAATGCCTGCAGTTGTACGCTGTAGTCGTCGACCATTGCCATGAATGTGGTAAACAGTACGAAGCATCCTGCAGCGCATATAGCAATACCACAACTAAACACCAGAAGTACAGGGTCATTTCCGGCCAACCGAACTTCCACAAACGCAAATTCCACCACCATCATTGATACCAAAATTTTGAACGGCGTTACAAAAACGTCGCCGTAAATTTTATTGTAGGCGGTGGTAAGAACCCGCAAATTTTGATAAGTCAGCATCGTCTCCTGTATTAGTTAGTACGGCTTTCTCGGTTGACTGCATTGATTGTTCCGTTGCTTCCCAGAGTATTCTAGAACATATTTAACAGAATACCCAAAAGTGTGCATGAACAGAAAGTTGATGTGGAAATGGAAAGCTACCACACCCCATACCCGAAGTACGAACCAACTATCTGCCAGAAGGCCCACAACGACGGCCACAGGTTCCACGAAAGGACCACCCAAGTAGACCACCAGTCTGTAACAGTTTCCTGAAATATACCATATTTCCTTTTGCAGCAAGTAGAAAATCGGAAGGGAAATGGCCACCCCAAATCCACAATATACCACAAAAACAGATAAAAGTAACGCTCTAAACTTCTGAGATTTGAGAAATGCCGAGGAGTCCTGGAAGTGATATTTCTCCAAGTTGATAATAAGAGATTATGTTCCCTCTGCAAGAGATGCAATACTCGTTCCCCGGAAATAGATCAGCCAATAAGCTGCCACAGAGAAGGTGGTGCCAATGATCCAGAGAAATAGGAACAGAATACGCCTATATTCCTTTGTTTGCAGGAGATGTGGTACAGTAGCCATAACCGCAACAAGGAGGCATATTAAATAAAATACAGAAAATATGTAAAATGATATAATTTTCTAGAGGAAATATTGTGGGGCTTTGGGGTTTACGTCAAACGTCACTCGAAATCGGGAATTAGTCTCTGGGTTCCACCCTGATCGTATGGGCAATGCTAGAATGGAGTACATAAAATTTAGAAAGGGCTTGAAAGTTTGCCGTTCCATCGTTTAAACCAGCAAGGATTGTTCACAACTACGGAATTTCAGACACTAATTGTTCGTATGACCAGACGTACGGATCTTATGGTAAAATTCAATATCTAAACCAAAATTGGTACGCAAATGCATTGATTTGGAGGAATATTAGGTAATTATTAGTAGTAGACAGGGTCCAAGCTTTATAAAAAATGAATGTAGATACAACTGTCTTTTTGCTAAAGAGATGTCTCATCGGGATGTTGAAATTTCCAGTTAATTATACATTAGTTATAAAGTAGGTATGCGTTTAGGATGGATAATTACATATCCGGTCTACAGCACTTGAAGTATACACACAAAAGGTGGGAAAGGAAGGTAAATATTTTCAGAATACAATTTTCTTAGTGGAATGCTGATTGATATGTCATGGTCATGAATGACAAATGACAGGTTGCAGTACTTATAACTTTGTCGAGGGTGATCCTTTGTAGAACGGGGCAGAACTTTGAAAGTGAGAACATATTTCCATTTAAATATTGTAGGAGTGGCGCTGACGGCACGTTGCAAACCACGCTGAGAAATATTTTTAGACGTTAAATTACAATGACCGCTAGTAGTTCTTAGAGATATGAGACGGCGTCACACAAATGTCCAACTTGGCACCGCTAATGCTAACGATATTAAGAAAAATATGGAGATGTGAATGCGCACTAGCTTCTACTATAGTTAGCAATGGTAGGTATTCCCACTAGTGTAGAATGCTACAAAATATGATGTGTTAATATATCCAAGATATATTGCTGCCCTCATTAGCGTAAAAGAGTTACATGCTGACAATTTAATTCTCCAATTATTTTGGAGATGAATATTCCGTTGGAATGTGCTGGTTTCCGTATTGTATAACAGCAATCATTTAAGAATGCTTATTTTACGGCGAAGGTATGCCAGAAATAGCCATTCAGTAAACTCGTCTGTTACGCCGCGCTGCTTATAGCAGTAGGAACAATAAGACGAGAAGACAAATAGCCCAAAGTTTGGGAGGTTTTGTAAATATTAAAACAATAAGAAGGGGCATGGGCATCAATCAATCATCAACGTACACCATTGCATCACAATAGTTACTATTTTAACGTAAAAGGAATATATAAACTTAAACTGTTGGATTATTAGTAAATATAAATTATTTGTAGTATGAAATATTATATTATGACTAGCAATAGAAAACTTCAACTAAAATTCAATAAGTAAATCATAGTATCGAGTCCTACGCATTCGTCAGGATGCCGAATATGTATTGATGCTATAGTAACTGTAATTTCCATTGCATGAAATAAAACCTCCTGCGGAATAAGGTGTACTTTGTTAGGATATAAGTATCTGGCATTTAATACATCCAAAACATTTAATAGACAAAATTAAATAGAATCAAATACAAAAAATGGGCATCAGAAGAAGAAAATAATATGCACGATTAGGTATCATACCAATATATTGCATTTCTCGGCATAATACAGAAATGTGCTCTACTAATGTATTAATCAATGGTCATTAATAATATTGACTCATTATTTTTAGCAACCCCAAACAATTTTATACTTTATGAGACATTAAAAAGGAACCTGTCACGTTCGCCACTGTTCCTAAAAGCGTGAGGCACGTGACTTTCCGAATCCCATATAAACTTCCACTTTTAACCGATTCAACTCTATAAGACCGTACCATACGTCTCGCTTCCGGGCCCAACCCTAACTTTCCTTTCAAAAACTCGCGTAATTTTACACTGTACTCATTGACCATTGCCATGAAGGCAGTAAACACGATCAGTAGTGCGGAAGAGAGAAACGAAACACTGCTGCTAAACAACAAAAGAACCGGATCATTCCTCGCCAACCGAACGGCAACGAAAGTAAACATTACTATGGTAATAGATAGTAACGCCTTGTACGGAGTTACAAAACGGTCAGAGTAAATTGTGTTGTAGGTGACTGTAAGAATCCGAAGTTTTCTGTAAATCAACATCGTATCTCGAATTGGATGATTGGCCGACCTAGCATGACTGCGTATTTTATTCTGCGACTTCTCACAATTTTTAAGAATGTACTGGATGGAATGACTAAAGGTGTGCATAAACAGGAAGTTGACATGAAAATGTAGTAGCATTGTACCCCACAATCGAAGCACCCACCAACTTTCCACCAATATTCCCACGGCAATGCCCAGGGGCGCCATCGCAGGACCTGCGTAGTGTACCACCACTCTAAAACAAGTTCCTCCTATGGACCAAAGTTCTTTTTGGACCAGATAGTACACCGGAATGGAAATGACCATGGAAAAGCCACAATATATTACTAACACGGAAAAAATTAAACCGCGAAACTTTTCCGATGCATCGAAAGCCGCGAGATCTTGGAAATGATATTTTGCAACGTGTGTGATGAATGACTCTGTTCCATTTGCCAAGAGTACAATATCTTTCCCCCGGTCTTCGACGGCACAATAGTTTATTACAAAGAATAGTGTTGCCAACACCCAAAGGAGTAAAAGTATGGCACGATTGTACTCCTTTGTTCGCAGAAGATCTGGTACGGCAATTACAGCAAACACAGTGATGAAGATAAAGTAGAATAGAGAAAATATGTAGTAAGAGATGACCTTCCAGAGAAGATACTGTTTCGTTCTACAGTTTAGATCAAAAGTAATTTGAAACCGGGAATTATTTTCACTATTCCAGGAAGGTTGTAATGGAAACGATAATATAGCGTACATGAAATTTAGGTACGGCTTGAAAAGTTTTCGCTCCATCGTTTCCAGTTTGAATGGTCAACAAACCTGAATACTTCCAAGAAGAAAGTTATTTAGCCAATTGATTGTTCTTCTGATATAGTAGCAAACACGCCGGCTGGAGATTGAAAACATCCAAAAGTAATAAAAAGGAAACGAATAAATAAAAAGTTTTAGCTAAAAGTTCTACAGATAATTACCAATATTATACTATTAGTTGGTAATCAGGCCTCTTTATAATTGCGGCAAGGAAACCCTAACTGGCAATAACACATTGTAAATATTTCCATCCAGTAAATATTTTGATAGGTGGTTATTAGTTGTAGGAAGTAGTATTTACCTAATGATATTATATTGGTAATACGGCGGTATTACTACGCAGAAAATTTTATATGGCGCCTGTTAGACTGGAAACTGTCACTGGACTGTTCCGGTAAAATTTGTAATAATTATTGGCATAATGAATTACATGGTTTATTAATTAATATACAACACTTTACAGCATGTAAAAACCGACATAGAAATGATGATAGGCGTGTCAAGGTGAAATTTCCCATCTTATAGGCATGCAATTAAAAATTCATGTTTCTTGTACTTGTCCGAGAATATCCAATTACTTAATAATATATGATATCCTTATATATAAGGTTTAAATCATTGTAAGATTCCGTTTAAAATCTTTCCTTTCTCTGTGGACAATTTTAGTGCTATGTTACATGATTTTAGATAAACAGGTATTTTAAATGGGAAATTAATACATAAATGGCATTATACAACTAAATGTTTTGTTATTGGTTATTATGCATAACTGGCTAAAAATCAGGGTATCCAATTTTCCGTGTCCACCTTACATGGTCATAGAAAGTGGACAGTGAAAAATAAACAATGTATGGACAACATGATATGCGGCAAAAATGCAATATACTATACTATTGTTCCATGTTGCCCCGTTTCATGCGTGCATGTACGCTGTCTACTGTCCACTGGACGGTGGACAATGGACAGAGGTAAAAATAGGTGGACAAACAGGCTACTGTATAGCGGAAAGTACCTACCTGTCCATTGTCCATTGATACCTGCTATCAATGCAAATTATGCTGTCATAATTATTTTCGCCGCTGCGGTTCCCCTACAATCCGTTAATGATCACTCATTATCACAAGCTCCATAAACTAAATTTAGTTATTGAAAATAAACGTTTTTGAAATGTGAGAGTTCCATTATGATATGGTGACTTCGTAAGCGACAAAAGTTTTAGTATTTCACCACAGATGGCTCACTAGATTAAGCGTGGGATATTATACTGAATACGTGTAAATTCTTGCAAAAAGGCCTGTAACTCCCAACTGCCCAAAATTTCAAAAATCCCAACTATTTTTGTCAAACAGCCTAAACAGTTAAAGCTAACATATATGGAGTATGTATACATAATTTCCGCTGTATGGAAACGTTGAAAGGACTTAAAATAATTTTAAGATAAGAGTGTCAAAGGTATATTAATTATTTTACATTAAATACCGGAATACCGGAAAAAAGAGATAATGAATTGCCATATCTATTAAGAATTACTACTTCAAGTACGGTTGAAGGAACTATCAGATGAATAATTAATTCTGAATTACGTTGTCACTATTGTAGGTATCTGTCGTTCAGACGCTTCTGTTGCTACGTCTGCCTGGTCCAGCCTCAGTAACATCGATACCATTTTCATTTTTCCTACACAATTTCCAGTATAGCTGCTCCCAAGGGAAAACTATGACGTTTAGCACAATCAGTATAATCGTGATATTATTGACGCCTAAGAAATGGTCAGCTTTCAGGTTATGCGTTATCCTTCAATTCTTTATTTATTTCCTTTTTTATTATTTCTGGCCTTACGCTTCCATTCTGCTTTCTCCTGCAATAACAATTGTGTCAGCTTCTTTCCTCTTATTCACAATATTCTTATATCAATAATCTGGAAATTAACACGACTTCCAAGTGAAAACGTATGTAGAGAGAAATAAAGAATACTGTAAGGTTTGCTTTAATTTTGAACATGATTAGACA
This sequence comes from Callyntrura sp. NNG-2020, assembly GCA_027744055.1. Classification (NCBI taxonomy): domain Eukaryota; kingdom Metazoa; phylum Arthropoda; class Collembola; order Entomobryomorpha; family Paronellidae; genus Callyntrura; species Callyntrura sp. NNG-2020. Next base: position 3,022 of record JAHZNE010007644.1, on the reverse strand, counting down.
ACTACATATAATTCTGTATTATATAACCACGGTATTGGAAGCTTCCGTCTTTATATTTGAATATTTCGGATGTTTGAATACTTATATCCAATATCCAGCAAATTATTTTCGATGTGATCCCATGTATTAATTGTGTGTAAAATCCAAAAAGACATCCTATTTGAAGGGGTCATGCTAATATACATCATTCAGAAAGCAAAAATTTTGTCAAAGGTTTTCATTAAACACTACACTAGTCAAGATAAGAAGGCATGCATTGCAGTCTAAAGAGGGCTAGCCTTTATGCGAAATTAAGAAGGAACCTGTCACGTTTGCTACTGTTCCTAAAAGCGTGAGGCAAGTGATTTTCCGAATTCCATACAAGCTTCCACTTTTAACCGATTCAACCCTGTAAGAGTGTACCATTCGTCGAGCTTCTGGGCTGAAACTCAAATTTCCTTTCAAGAACTCGCGTAGTTTTACGCTGTACTCATTGACCATTGCCATAAAAGCGGTAAACACGATTAATAGTAGTGAAGAAACGGAAGAAATAGCGCAACCGAATAACAGCAAAATGAGATCATTTCCAGCTAGCCAAACTGCCACAAATGTAAACATCACTATAGAAATGGATAGCAGGGCTTTATACGGCATTACAACTTTCTTAGAGTAAATTGCGTTGTAAGATGTGGTAAGGATCCGCAGTTTCCGGTAAATCAACATTGTATCTCGGATTAGTTGATTGGGCTTTCTTGCTTTCTTAAGCGCATTGTGGTGCAGTTTTCCATAGTTTTCTATTATGTATTGAATGCAATGACGAAATGTGTCCATAAACAGGAAGTTAACGTGAAAGTGCAAAACTGTAGTTCCCCAAACCCGGAGCACCCACCAAGTTTCCACCAGAAGCCCCACGAAGACTGCCAGGGGTTCCATCCCAGAACCTCCCCAGTATATTACAAGCCAATAGCAGTTTCCTCCGATGGACCATATTTCCTGTTGGATCACGTAATACACGGGGAGCGATGCTGCCATAAAGAAGGGACAGTATACCACTAACGCGGATAAAATTAAACCTCGAAACTTTTGCGACTTTTGAAAAGCCGTGGCGTCTTGGAAGTGGTATTTTTCCACGTGTTCAGTGAAAGACTCAATTCCGTTTGCCAGGAGAATGATTTCCTCACTTTGGAAATAGATGGGACAAGAATTTATTAGAAAGAAGGATGTTGCAATGACCCAAAGTAATAAGAGTATGATGCGGGTGTACTCCTTCCTTTCCAGTAGAGGGGGTACGGTAACTGTGGCTACGGTAATTATGAAGAGCAGGTAGCATATTGTGAAAAGATAAAACGAAATAACCTCCCAGAGAAGGTATTGCTTGCTTTTGGTGTTTATATAAAATGTAATTTGAAACTTGGAAGGATCTTGGCTGTTCCAAGAAGGTCGCAAAGGAAAGGCTAGTATGTAGTACATGAAATTTAAGTACGGCTTGAAAATTTTGCACTCCATCGTTTGCTTCATGGACTGTTTCTAAAGACAAAATGCTTGAAGGAAACATCTGTATTGTACTTTTGCAAGTGTACTCGCACGTGAAAGGTGAAATACTTCCAAAAATAGAAAAAACTACAACTACATGAAAATTAGTAGTGGTGACGTAGTGTGGTAGCAATTATTATTTTGCTGAAGCAATTTCTAAAAAAATACAATATATTATAATGCCTTAATTAGTTAATGTGTTGGCTTACCTCTGGTTAAAAAAAACCAAATTGTTAAGCAATTATAAACACTGCGGAACTTTTCCTTTCTAGGTAGTTATTTTCGGTGGACAGGACCACAGTTAAACATAAATGATAATTATTTGAACATGACTTGACTTTCTCAGAAAAAACGTTTTTGGAATGTCAAAAGTGAAAATCGTTAATTCTTTTTCTTTGTCAATCAATATGAATGGAGAAATATAATTATCTAGATAATATTATATCCAAAATAGTGTATAATTAACCACTTTGTTACAGTTAAGACTACCTGAAGTAATTACGGGTTTACTGCAATGCAATGTAAATTATTAACCAGGTATGTCCTAAATCACTGTGTCATGCGGATAAACGTTGACAATACCTAATGATAGTAAGTTGTTAAACAGTTTTTAACAGTTTACTGTTAATAGTAATTAACAGAAGACGTTGACAGATAGTCAATAAATACTACACAGGATAAACGTTCTCATTACCACTTGACTGTAACCTTTGTGAACTTCTCCCTCATTTTGTACAAATCCTGACTGGTTTCTAAAAACCAAGATAATACACTTTCTTGCATATCTCAACTATATGTGGATTTTTCAACATCTGAACATTCTTACCTTCAAAAATTGTTCAAGTGTAATATATAAATACAATGAAAAGATGTTTATCTGTGAATACGGTATATTATATACACGTTCTAGTAAGCTTTATTTAAACATTGGAAAACATGATTATTCGTTCTGGAAACAATTGGACGATAATGCAATTACGGTGTATCGTTAAAGGAAATAAAACAACACTAAAATACACAGACCGCCAATTGTAAATTGAAAACGTACAAATGCAACTTTGCACATTAAAGCACGCTCATCAAAACGTTCCAAACTAATCGCCTAAAGGGACGTTGGTGGGTGAACAATATATAGCATGTATATTAGCCATTTATATTTTTAAACACTATTATTCAGGAAATGCTTAAAATGTAGTCGTTCTGAAACAGTAGATGGATGGCTTCAGTGCCCACATTAAAACAAATTCTATTATGTACATACAAGTCTCCATGCAATCCAATAACACCGTTAAACTTATTTTAAGATTTTGATTACTTAAATAGTTGTAACATGAATCAGTAAATTATGTATGCACACGTAATGATGTAGTTACTTTTATTTATTTATTTTTTTTATTCGTTTAATAAAGAAAATACAGAGAGAAAAACCCAGCATCTTACACAGTAATGACAAATTGTAAATGACAGAACTGAAAATGAATATAGGTAGACAGTATAAGTAAGAACATAT
>JAHZNE010007643.1:0-19223 GCA_027744055.1 Callyntrura sp. NNG-2020 | reverse complement strand
ACTTTATGGCCACTCTCATTTACTAGTGTATATATGTTAACATGTTGAAATAACTGTATATGCCCGTTGGATCTCTTATCTTTCCGTCTCTACTTCATTAATTAAAAGGGACAACAATAAATTTGTTTTAATCGAATTTGCTGACAGTGAAAGAAAACAATGTTTCTGCCATGTAGAAAAAATGTTTGTGTAGCGCAAAACAAATAGACCACATTTAATCACTATGTTGCGCTACTGTTCAAAAGTTATAAATTTGGTAGCGTCCATGTCAGGCCGATCCCATAAAACAAAGTGAAGGGAAAATTGTTGAAAACTGGTACAAGTCAAGGAAAGAAAGTACCTACAAAAATGCCGAATCTTTCCCATTTCTAAAGGACACGTTCATATGTACTGATGCTCCATTTCTATACAATATAATGGATACATACATTTATCTTGGTTAAAAAATGTTAAAAGTCAAGCCAACTTGTTTAGTTTTTTGTCGAATTCCTTGAAGGAAAATAGCAATGGTTCTTGATTACAAAACCGAGTGCTGACATGACTTCTAGGTTAATGAATACACAAATCGGCAATTCTCTACAGAAAGAAAACTCATAGAAGTAGAGACGTATGTGGGTTTAGCATGCAAAGATGCATGCGGCGCGTATGGAATTGACCACAGATGCTTTTGAGAAAGTTTTAAAATCCCAATGAAACTTGGGAATACAGTAAGAAGCACTTTACTCTTTGGTAAATAAACTCGAGAGAGAAAAAACTACACTTGCGTGTCCAGTCCATTGAAGTGTTTCTGATAAAGAAAAGTGGTATGAACAAACGCAGCAGCAGTATCTTTATGTAAAAATAATGAAAGCTGTGGCTTCTTTATAAGAGAAAAAAGGAAAAACTCAGTTTGTTGAGGACAATTTATAGTGCAAAGGAAATTGCAAAATTGTAATATATAAACTCACAAGGGACTCGTTGTTGCTGTTACAAAGAATGAAGTAACCTTGTTGAACGGTTTTTTTGGAACTGGACACTCAAATGCACTACGGAATTTCCTGGTATTGGCTTGAATTCTCATCAATCGTAAATATATTGTAAATGTACCCCACAAGAGACTAGAATCTGAGTAATTCACGATTGGAGAACGCTTGACCATGCCTTTTATATATAGTAGTATGGTGAATAGTGTAAATTACAATTTCAATGTTACGCTCGTGTTGCCTCCAAATGGACTGAAGTTGTGCCTAGAGAAGTCGGCGGAATATATGTAAAATGAATGACTTTTACCAAACCGAGCTTGAATATTCGGACGTATGTGCTACACTGTTGTACCTTGTGGAAACAACTGCTTCTATAAAATTGCTGTCCGCAATAAAAAAAAGTGATTTTTTTTACTATTATATCATTTTCCCTACAAACACTTGACAGTTAGGAAATTAGAAAATTACACCGAAAAAATAAGTAAGGTGATGGGATAGAAAGTTTTCCGACTTGTTTCAGGTATGTCCATACTTGCTGTGAGCATTATGCTTTGAAGCAAAACATTGTATCCCCCAACCTGTCTGGAAATCAAGACGGGTAAAGCAGGTATTTAGTAGTTTGCTATTACCCATCGTTCAGGCTGTCACTGAGTTGCCAAGGTAACGTCCTTCAAAACAAAGTGGAAGAACGGTTCGGTAGCGGAGAGGGCACTTTATATCAGTTTTACAGTTGTAGACATATGTTACCACTGCTCCAATGTTTTGTTGAGTCTACCATATTCATGGCCATTGACATGAGTCACAAAGTGGAAGTTCGATTGGCATTGTGAATTTTGTGGAGCGTGAAGTAACATGAACGTTAGTTTCCCTGCATCGATGTATACGCTTTAGTCGATCGAATGATGGAAACAGAAAAGTACCACATATGTAATCTGTACAACCGACAGACGAAGTTCGCATTGCCTTCACTCATTCAAACTAGCTGATTTCACACCGCCTTTCCCGTATATGAAATTTATATTTTATTATTATCAAACCCTGTTTGGGTGACCATGTGAAACAGTATAAGAGTGACAGACTATCCCCTGCACATTGACGAAATTAGTGAGCAAAAAATAATTTTGTCTTTTGATAGAAAATAGCATGTAGAGATGTTATCTTCAATTTTTTGTCTGTCTTTATATTCACATGACTGACAGGAGAAACAGCCATCCATTTTCCGTTTGACGAAGGAAAGCTGAAAATTCTATTTAAAAGCATGCGTTTTGCAACTTTGTCCTTACTAGTCACAGCAGGCTTCTAGTTTGGGCTTTCAGAACTCTTTTTCCCCTACAGAGTTTCGACATGGTATATGTTGCAACATATAATACCAAGAATACGAGAGTGAAATGCATTTTTTTTAAACTTTGAAAGCTAAAAGCATAAACAACAATTAAGAATGTACAAATGGAACTAGTTCCCAAAAATTTATTGAAACCTTCAGGTAGTTTTACGAAAGCTCCTTTTTGCCTAAAGAAAGAATCTTTTCCGTTGGAAATGGAAAAGAGTTCAGCAGTTTTAAAATCGTAGACGGTCAGTGGTTTGGAAGCAATAAGTGGTTTCACCTTCACCTTGCTTGAACTGCTCTTGTGCATGAGAATTTCCTCTACATTTTTAAATTATGCAAATCGACGTGCGTATTACACTTTTTATCATGAGCACTACATAATAATTGATTACTCATGCTTATGTCAGGAAGGAAGATTAATGCATGTCTGATTTTTTGCATGTAAAAGGAGGCGGAGGCGTTATTAATTACTATCTTGTTTTCCTGATTCAGCATCATGCCAATTTCAGCACATGCATACTATTCATGTTCATTCTACTTCCATTCTCCTCTCCATATGAAATACCACATCAATTTCCAAATATTATTTAAAATAACACGAAACCGTTGCGTTTCACCGTTTCATTGTATTTACAAATTAGTCATGAGTGTGACTCTAGATAGAAAGTATTAACGAGGAGGGAGTATAATATGAAAATTCTCTTCGGGATTAGCTCTAAAATTATAGATACTTACACTTCTAGTATAAAAATATATACATATTATACATAATATTTTCAGTGTATTAGCCTTACAAAAAGGTAAAATGCTGTTATCTCTACAACTATATACTTCTAGGTAGACCAAACATTAACAATGACATTTAATCTGAAACAAGAATAAACCGTTATATTCCTGTAGTATCTACTATATATGTACACAACGGATCAACCACATAAACAGTGCGCTGTATATTCAGCAAGTGCACATTACCTTGCACACCTGACACCTACTCATGTTCGCCACACATTTTCGAAACCAAGCACATTATACCACAGAATTATGCATGTTCATCGTACAAGCATGCACGTATACAAACGATAAATGGTCATGAAAGGTTATAACGTTACAAGTTACAAGCTTGATTGGTTGACTAAAGGTTTTGTCTGTTTGCAAAAAAAATTCCAGTTTTATGGGGGATTGAAAATAATTCCCAGTCTGGTTTTGCCTTTGTGCATTGCAAACTGTTTATAAAACCTCGGCAATTATCAGTGTGCTGTTGCTGCTGTTGCTGTTGATCCTGCGTTCTTCACTGAGCGAGCGCACACATCTGTGAATATTTGTGCAAGTGTGCACAACGCGCTGATTCATCATCATGCACGAAATGTTGTGCCACCACTATAAATATTGAATGAAACAACACACACAATCTCCATTTCTTTGCTCAAGTCAGAGAGTGAAACAGGCTTAGAAAGCATAAATTTACGTATAGAGGAACATGTCTATAACATTATGAGCTTCTCTCTCTCTCTCCTCTCCTCTTGTCTCCTTTTCAGTGAGAGTGAGTAGGCTTAACAGAAATAAAAAGGATTGTTAAAGTTGCTGGACAGCTTTATGTGCGGGTTCTTGTAATAGCTTGTGTGTACCAGTTGTTGTGTCTCGCTCGTCTCGGTGTCTCTCTCCACTTTACAGTTTTTTACTTGTTACTACACTGCTGCTACACATTGACCTGATTGGTTGACGCTCGTTTTTACGCTATTCACCGTTTCACTGTTATCACCGTCATGTTGCTTCCTATTAATGTCCATTTAAACATTACAAAATGAATATCATTTCTGTTTTAGTCTCCTTTGCTTCTCTTTACCACTTCACCAGCAGCATCAGCGGCAAGGAAGGCATATAAGTAGATTTACTACTTCGTACAAGGAGAAGAGTGCTAAAGTTTTCATGGGGCCGCTGCCGTGCTGCTGCATCGTCTTCTGCATACTCACTCTAACTTAACTTCGGTTTGATCGGCGTGATTATTCTCGCTCTCTCCCTTTATGTCTGTGCTACTGATGACTGAAACACTTGACACGATGTGGTTAATAAAACTCTAAGACGAAATACATTGAGGCAAACAAGAATTCGGATTATTAGTATTAAGCGAAACAGCGTTATGTGCTGGTGATGGTGATAAGATGATCAAAATGCTCTCGCTCTCTCTCTCTCGCTGCTCCAAGTTTAATTCAATGACATGTAGCTAGAAGAATCACAACAGCTGCTGTTGCTGGTGCTGTTAATTCTAATAGGTGTTTACGATTACTGTAATTACATTATATTTTCCCAATACAAACATAAAAACCTGATTATCCATTGAGCAGATTTCATTTACGGCATATGTATTAATCTTGGATGATTTCTTAAAAATCAGCTTAGTGTGACTGGTGTATTTAAAAAAAACAGTCGAGCAAGTACGTAAATAAAATTGATGGCCTGTGATTTTTGTCAAATGTCTTAATAACTTCTGTCTGCTCGCAGGAGAACTGAAAGAATCTCATTTAAATATTTGTGGCGAGTTATCTGTGTATTCCGTATCAGGAGACTTAATACAATTTTCGCTCCAAAATGCTAAATGTGGTTTTATTTTGGTTGATAAGCGGCGTCGTTGGTTAAATAGTGATAACGTGATCGTGCCAGTGCTCTCTTTACAATTTGCACAAACTTATTACATTAATTGGATAGATTGAAAGGATAATAATAACATATATGTAAATATCTGCAGGAAAAATTGTTATTTATACTATACGTGTGTGCAGGTCAGTACACTTACGATAGAAAAGAGGACCAGGTCAGAACGACTGATAGTGTTATGCTGTTTGCGATTTGACGGGTGACGGTACGGTGAGCATCAATATGTAATATTGCTTGAATGTACCTTGTACCCAACATGTCATTCAGCAGCGATAAACTGACGTGTTGAAAAAAGAACGCAATATCATGGAAGGCTACATTGCGTAATTTCCCCGCAATATGAAACATATGAGTTTACTTGTGTACATAAACCTGGCAAGAAAACACGAGTTGCATGGGGTTTTGATTGTCAACTGATTTTGGAGTTGGTGTAATTTTCTCTCAGTTTGTTTGTTCTGATTGTTGTCTATCCGGACTGTCATGTTTCAACAATGGAGAACGGTTAAACAGTTACCCCCTGCTTGAGTCTCTGCTCTCCTTCTCCACCTCTTCTGGTAAGTTTTACAGTTTCGGAATTTAGAGGAGAACATCCTATTTGTGTACCACTTTCTATGCATGCTATCAAACCAGGGAATTTTCCCTTCGGCGTTTTCTCAGCCAGGTCAACGATAATATTTACATGGCAGGGAAAATTTAATTAAACGAACTATGAGAAAAAAAAGGAACCCTACCGTTTGCTTGCATAAAAGTAAAGTTTTTTTGTGTAAAATTATGCATATATGATAAATGTCTACCCATGTTAGTTGATAGTTGGGCGTATATGTGTACATCTCACCCAAAGAGAGCTGAGAAATAAAAGATACACGTAGAAAAAAGTAAAGTGCCACCACAACATTTGCTTGAAAACAAGCTTCTCTTACTACAACACAATCCTATTCCATTTGCCAACACTTTCTCTCTTCCGACCACTATCGTCCCCACTACCACTCGGAAAAGTGAGTAAAGCAGTGTACCGGGAAGTGAACTTTGCATGTGTCTCTCTGTGTGTGTAGTTGTGTCTTCGTTTTTACTGCCTTGTGTGTATGTAGTTTTTTCTGCTACTATCGTTCTGGTATTCACCACTCCAACAGTCAGTCGGTTTCAGGAAAGGCTACAGACAAGATCATTTTCCAACAGATGCCCGAAACAGAGAAGAAGAGAGTTTGTTTCATTCTTCTTACAGGATTCTTTAGTCTTTCCTATAACAGTTTTTTTTCTGGGTATTCCATACAGTTTCTGTGTTTTCACACACAAACACATATAACCACTATACATGTAGTTGCATCCAAAGACAGCACGTTCCATCACACTATACCAAGTGGAAGTATCACCACCCGTCATTACAATAATATTGCTATCACAAAACTAGTATGACCGTACCGCTTATACCACACGATCACAGTAATGCTATTATGGCGCTTTCTCCTTTCACTACAATTTTGATCGTGTGCTTGCACTCGGGCAAGGCTTAGTTTCTCTTTGGCTTCCCGAGAGTGAAAGTCTCTTTACGTTAAGCTGGGACGAAATAGACAGGAGTTGTCGGGGTTTTCACACGCGCGCATTGGAATGCTCTTCTTGTTCATAACAGCAACGATTGTGCCGTAGTTCCGTTTGAAGAAATCGTCGCAAGCATTCTATACATTACGACGCGGTGCTAAACTTTTAACTTCCGTTGTGTTACTGTTACAGCTGTGAATGAAATTGGTAAAAAAAATGTAAAAAAAAGCAGTTTCCAATTTTTTGTCTTCAAATTCCAATATAGATTACACCCTTGACTTTCCACTCAGAAAAATTCACGCGTTGTAAAGAAAAATTGACTAGTTGTCTGCGTCTCCCACATTTTCTGTTTTTCTTTTTCACCTAAGTAAACTTCCTATACAACTTGATGTGCTTTGAAGAAAGCCTTGATCTGTCTACTGTGGATTGGTGTTGACTGACTGACTGAAGGAAAGTCGTAGCAGTTTGGGGATTGTTCAACTGAAAAGTTTTCTATTCAAAACAGAGTTCGCCCTTTACAAAAAAACTCACATCTTTGCTTATTTGATAAGTTGTGGCGTATAACTATTTTTGAATAAAAGTGCACACAGCAAAAAGTATCCTTTAAATAAAGTTCCCATTCTCTCATTCTCACGGTACTGTACTGAAACGAAAATTGAAAAAACTGTGAATATTATTATTATCATTCAATTCCGGAGAAAACCGTCACAAGCCATCATTTTCTCTAGCTGAAATTGAAAGTTTACGGGCATTACACTTTCACAAAGACCAAAAAAGCCTGCATGTGTGCCAAAGTGCTCAGGCCAATATTAAATTGAACAATTGAACAAAATTGTGTGTGCACAGAGTGACAGTACAGTAGAGACAACGGGACATACTCGGTAATATCAGGACAAGCCGTATTTTTACTAATACATGAGTCCTCCCATTGTTAATACTGGCATTGTGTGTCACCCATTGTCATTATTGCTACTATTATTATAAACTATTGTGGGCGGCTTTGGCTCACTGACGTTTCTCTCTGCTTTTCACAAGAGAGGGGAAAAAAATCTGCAAATACTATTGTGTGAACAAGTCAAACAGTTCATTCTTTTTCCTGCTCTCCGTCATCACACCTCGGCTGCTACCTTCTTTCTCTGGTGGTGTGTATGACTTGACTGTTGTTTTGAAAAAGCACGACCGTGAGCATGCATGCGACCAAAGGGTCAACGAACAGCACGTGTGAGTAAGTCAAACGTAATATGCGTATATGCTTGTAGTTTTTATACTGCAGTTGTAGATAGCACGTAAAAGCGTTAACATTTCACTAATATTGCATCGTATCCCTTTCTCACTCTCTCACTTTCTCTCCTCTCTTTCTCCAAACTGCGTGGAAAACTTGGAAATCTTTTGTGTATACAGGGAGTCCATGCAAGGTGTGCGGCCTTAGAATACAAAATGAAAACGCTTGACTATTGCGTAGCTGCAAATTCTTATTACAGTAGGGAATGAAGAGGATAAAACACCTTCATAAAAGTTATAACATGGTTATTGCGGTACGGGAGGCAATGTAAATATGGTTGCGTACATACATACAAACAATGTGATTATGTGTATTGTAAGTTATTCATATAGAGAGATACGGTCGTCTTTATACTGAGAACGGGACCCGTGTAGATATCTATGTACATGTCTGTAATATAGACGAGACAATAATAAGAGTAATAACACGCTGGCGAAGATAACTCGAAAAGCAATGTTTTCACTTTCTTTCCGTCTTGGATTCTATTACTTGCCTTTACCCTAATATCTCCCCCTCGGAGGATTATGTACCAGCAGCGGCAGTAGTGTGTGCCTCAATGCATGACATTTTCCCGATGTGCAAACTCGCTGTCGTAGATGTAGACCAGAACAAAAATTAATGGAAACGCAAGCATAAAAGAACAAGGCCGAAAAAAGAGAATGAAAAGGGAGAAGAACGGAGTTAGTTAGAGCATAACTGACTGTCTTTGAACGAATTTTGGTCATGCTGACGAACTGAGAGTGAGAGAGAGTCAAACATTCATACGAGAAGACAGTGTAATAATACGGGCAAATAAACGTGTGTTTGCATTGGTAAACCTATAATAAGCAAAACACCAGGAAAACTAACTTTTATGATAATAACAGTCGTAACAATAACTCTCTTTTGCTCGTGTTTCCTTCACATCTTCCACCTACCTACTGCTAGGAGAAATACGGGTTCCTTCCGTGTAAACATTTTGCATTTTCTCAAAATATGGTAACTCAGAACCCCGTCGTATTTAGAAGGAAAATGTAACATAACAGGAAATGATGTAGAATACCCAGATTCACATCACATTTCACAAGTGATGAAACATTATCTCACCGTTGCTCATTGATTTTCTACAGGAACGTACAATATACAGGCTCATATACGATAATAGTTTCGGGTACCAGCTGTCCCTAAAAAATAAAATAGAATTACACAGTTCACGAACCAGTAAAATGACGCAAGAGCTTCGTTCACTCTTGTTCCCTCATTTAGGTTATTGAAAATGGAAATAAAGAATTGGCCAAATTGAAAGTCCTACAGTATGTGTCGAAAAAGACTTTTCCATTTTATTCTGCTAGCAAAGCACCATTGATGAATCATTGATTCTCTCTACCAATCTTAATTAATTTTTCATGCATTTACACACTACACTAAAGTCTTTTCTTACCGTTTTCTATTACCATCCCTGTCGGCAAGTCGGTAACCAGTGTTGGCAAGAAGCAAACCTTTTCTCCTTTCATTATTTATTTCGGAATTTGCGTCATAAAAGCTTGAACCGTGAGAGCTAAAACGAATATTGGAGCTGTTCTGGCGAACAGTACATGTGCAAAATAAACCTGGTCGTTTCAATGTGCATTAGGTTTAGCAATTGGGCATACGAGATCAAAGTAAAATGTATATTGGAAATGTAGCAATTTGATACAAATATTGACTTGTTAACCAGCATGGTTCCATTTCAATCCAGCAAGTTTCCCAATGACGACAGTAATGATGCTGGGTATCCTCCCAACTGCAGCGAAACATATGATGCGATCGTTTGTTCAAGGAGAAGACCTCTGTGAAGATAATCAAAATAACGTGTGTTAGTTTATTCGCTTTTCAATTAAATAAATGTATGTAATAGACAGCCGCGACCGTAATTTCGGAAACGATTTCTGCATTCATGTCTTAAGTGTAGTTGATGAGAAACAGCTAAACAGCCGTTGTATAGTTTTGTCAGTGGTGCATTTTCGATAGGGACTGAAATATTTTTGTTTACTGTGCTGAAAAATCCTACTTACCAACTGCTTTAATTTGCCTTGGAAGTACTTTTTATATAAAATGTTTAACATATGCGTTCAGCTGCACAGTCCAATAAAAGATTGCATTTGCATCTCAACGACGTTTTCGGCACCTTTTTGCCGAAATTCGGGCCACCGCTGATATATCAAACTTTTATGGGTTGCAGGCAGCGATTATTCATAAAAAAACATTTTGCATTTTTGTTGAAAGTGGCAAAACACTTTTGGCATTCAGCTCTCCGGCAACATGGGGATGACCATCGTAAAACAAACTTGCCATGTAGAAACGTATCCTACCCTGTTTTCGAGCCTAACGTACAATCTTGTAGCTTTTTTGAGTCATTTATATAGATCACTTTCACTGACAGTTCTACTTTTTACTTGGCAATTGCGTGCACACAGAGAGAAGAAATCCTTGGCACAATGGCATATCAGCAGTGCAGTGCATTTAACAAGAAAGAGAAAAACGCCATTTTTGGACGTTGCATGATCGTACATTGTAATATTTTGGTATGGGGTAAGATGACACATTATTATTAGGTAGCTGTCGTTATTGTGCCATTTCTGTCAATTTTCAGATCCAACCCCTGCTAAGCATGTCACGTTACAAATGTATTTTTCCAGAAAACAATTTTTTGGTACAAATTCAATGCAGTTTGTGACAAGTACTAAATTGAGATTGCGGACGACACGACAACCATTTTCAATAAGATGCAGAAATATCGTTTTTGAGTTGGAAGACGTCTGTGATTGCTTCGATTGAAAAATGCGATATGTATTATAGGCTTTTAACGAACAATCCATTTGTGGTTATTTCACAATACTTTCGCCTTAACCGAATGTGACAGCCGAAAGCCTTTCTTTTCTCTTTTAGTAAAATACATTATGTATCTTATAGTGTGTGTGTGTACACAGCTAGTCCTACTGGAATGTAATCCTAAGTATATTTTGGAGTGCTCTGAGACTACGTCAAGAGGGTTCGATTCGATCACACAGTAGCAAACAGATAACCCATAACCCTTAAATAAATTACTCGGGATTCATGTTCTACGTGTAATGAAAAATGAAACAGGTGTCATTCAACCTTTTCTTGTCCAAAGTGCCCACTTATAAACTACATAGCCATGTTTTCTTGGTCATTATACGAAGTTTATACGAAAGTACGACATGAAACTTTGAACGCATTAAATAGGTCACCACCGATAGGTACATTATAATAACCAGAAAAAATCCTGTCGGGTTGAGTTAAATTGAAACGGTTACCCCAAGTGCTTGCGACATGGAGGCATCAGTTGTATGAAGTAAAAATTGTGGGCCAGATTATGTCTATGTCCATTGTAACATTGCATTACGTGCAATGTCCTTAAAATAGAAGAAGCAGGGACACTGCGTCATCTAGTTTGATGTATATTTTTTATCAACTTTCAAAACTTAGGTGATAAATGGGCTCTCTGGAATTTTATTGCGATAAATCACTGAAGACAAAAAGGGACAATATTTATCTTGTATTTGTAATCGCCAGAAAACAAATCTGGGATATTATATTTGAGGATAGGAAAAAACGGGGTTGTAGCACATTTTCACACAGGGTCGAAACAAAATTGACATTTGTATTATTGTTTGTTACAGCTGCTCATTACATTCTATCGTAACCATATTCTTTCATGTGCACCAACATTGATGATGTTGTGTACTATTAGTAAGCTCTCGGTATAAAATACGAGTGAATTCTGTGCGAAAAATTGTGTGTTGCTCATATAGGCATTTCTAGAAATTTTGAAGTTTTTTTGGTAGACAAACTATATCTACATGGATAGGCACATATATACATACTGTTCAACACAATCTTCAACATACATTTACACGCCATACAGGACTATCGTAACATTTAATTGACGTCTCACCTTTGACTTTTCGTCTTGATAGCAAATTGAAAAACTTACACAATCCGTTGTGTAAATGATACTTGTGCCATTATATTTATAAGTATAAGATGTTGCAGAAAACCCCAAAGCATCTCTCAGTAAAGCAACTTATACGCTACACCTTATGTAGCAGTCTTATATTTAGCATACATTATACTTAGGATGAACTTAATTATAATTATAGATACGTTAATGAACTGTATGCATTCATTTTTCATACATTATTTCTGTAAATTAATTGATGTGGTTGCACGCAATCAATGTAGCGCAAAAAAAAAACACGTGGACTGAATGATGCTCAAGTTTTCTCCAGAACTCCCAAGAAATCTGGAAATAATACATATTCCCAACTTTTATCACTTTTTCTCCTTGAAAATACTCGTCGTGTTTGAAAGTAATAGAAGTATCCTGCGACTTATCAATAGTACATGAACATTATCTGATCATGATCGTCATTTATCTTGAAGACATCCAGCACATTCCGGTTATACTGTTTTCGGTTCGATTTATGCGATGCCAGTAGCCACGCACACAGTACTATTACACATGTATACAATGTGATACGGAATCTGTTATGAATTTATACTTGTAATATGAAAGAGAAAGTTAAAATACACCAATATGACGAAAGCAACTTTTCGGATTGTTCATCCACATGTAAATTGTCTGTCCACAGTTGAACTAATGTGAACATTAATGATAGAAATGTCCGTTATTTATCTAATCCGTTTTATAAATTAAGCTCAACGAACGATAAAAATTAAAGATATACGTATTTTGACTTCTACCATTTCCAGTTTCATGACGAGATTACAAGTTCACAATCTGTTAAAACAACAGTAGCACTAGTATTTCTTAAGAAGTGTTCAAAAGAAAAATTATTTCCCAGCATACCTCCCGAAGGTTAAATTAATGGCGATCGCCGACCATGGACTACATAACACCTAATAAAAAAACTATCTGGTCGGTTAATTCACATTTCAGTCACACCAATCATACTTCTGGTGGTATCTCAATCACGGTCACTGTCCGCTTGTCTAATAATTCAGATGCGTAAGAAGCTGGTTGACAAATGAAGGGGCTCAATTTTTGCAGAGTGCCACCGCTACCTCTGATAATGACTTCGATATGCATAGCTGACAGATGGTACGCATATATCTAAAGTTTTGATTAAAATGATATGACAATCACAATATGGGCGTGTGTATGGAACTCCCTGCAAATGAATACACCTGAAAACGAATACCAAACAAGGTAAACGATTAAGGTTTGGTTTATAATATTGTTTGTTTGTATGACGGTTGACAGTTGACGGTAGGTATTTCATACATAATTCCCTTTTCGTATTTTTATTTTGCGATCTCGTTTCATCTGTTTGTCTGTGTAGTGCCCATTATATTGTATTTTATATTGAAGTAAAGTAGAGCAGTCTTAAAATTAAACGACAGTTAAAGGAAAAGCAGTGTGGGACTTCACCTTGCAAATTTATGAAACATGCAAGGGTGCATAAATCTTTGAATCTTTGATTGAAACGTCGTAACTAACAATGTCTACCTGATTAGACTTGGTACACCGACTTCGGTGATATTGTGGGTGACTAATTAAAATAATGGTGTACATACATATGCATGTTTTTATGTCAAAGGGCTTAAAAGCTGCTCTGTAGCATACTATTTTGGCGGTTCACTTCTCAATTTCACTTTCTATCTTCCACAAAATCACCTTGGAAAGTAATACGTTTTGTTTTTGAATTTTGCAGTAACTACACCCTGGCCTTTGAATAAAACAAAAATGGACTAATAGACGCAATGTGGCAAGCTGCTTCATCAAGGACTAAAATATCTCAAGGTAAGGCTAAGACATACCTACCGTAGAAAAGGGTCAAGATGGATAATGATGTGATTGATTGATAAGGAAGGCCTCTGTAATTGATGCACGTGACTGAGCTGTGCTAGTGCGGAGTTTAAGCGGCTACGCAAGAGTTATGATAACATTTGTATTTCACACATTGACAATTGACATTTGGTTACAAAAGTATGTAATATTTATTTCTATCAGTGCACCTTTCTTAAAGAAGGATTACTTTGATATGTAACAGCAACGAGTACATTTCTATCATTGCAGTGAAGTTCAGATGGGGTGGGGATAACTTTACCATGTGCACTCGCAGAGTGCGGCGTAAGATTCGTTTCATACACGTGTCTTTACTTACCAACTTTACCTTTACTTTACCCTCATCTTGGTAGGCATTGCATTTAGAGGAAATGAGAGAGAAATGTGAACGACATCATTCATGATCTATATGATTAATTACTTGTGTGTTGTGCTGTGACAGTTTCAGCGAACAAGTAAGAGAAACACTTCATTCATAGAAACCCAGTGGTATGATACTAATACTATGTTTCGCAAAGCCCGTAAAAATGATGCGCATTTAAAGTATCTCAGATAAACATATACGCGTAGATAGATGGTTATTTCTCCAGTCAAGTTATCACTGTCATGTCATTTGTTTCCTTTTTATAGATGTTCATGCATTCAAGGCTCGACGGGAGTGCAAATGGGAATGACAAAATTATGTATATTCCAAACGTAAAAGGAGTTGATCAGAAGATGCATTGCAATATTCTATAATCGCAGATAAATTCACATTTTGGTAGTTTCCCTAAAAATTAGTCTGACCCAGACTGGGGTAATGTGAGAAATATCTAGCAAAATAGTGTGTGTTATATACTTCGTAAGGTTATTAGTCTGAATTCTGAATTATTTTGGCCCTGTCACCTAGTTTCATCTATGATCAATCGCTCCTACTACACCTCATCCCTCACAATAATCAGTCACACCATTAAATTAACCATATGAAACCCCGCTAAATTAGTTATAACTAGAGTGGTTTATTAAGCATTAGTTTAATTTTCCCGTAAACTCTGTGAAGTCTATTCAATTCATCTATCTAATTATCAATACAAATCAATAATGATCTGTCATCTTTAAAGGACAAGTTGGCATGTGGTACAGATACGCCTTACAGGCAAATTTACAAATTGTATCACATTACATGCGTATGCTGATTGATTGCGACTGCTGCGAGTCTCGTTACATGCAAATATTTAACGACAGGATGGTTGTCGTTGTCACACATGTGTCTATATAGGTAGAATCTTACTCAATAAATTGTGGTATAGGTTTTGTGTGGAGTGGAGTAACAAAGTGAGCACAACCACTTCTTCTCGATCAACATTACTGGTTTGAGAGAGAGAGAGAGAGAACTGGAAATGAAAGGGATGAAAAGGTTTTCATGCGTTGTCACAATACGTAAATTACCTGTTTGATATTGCAACACGTTTCTTAGATCTCCTCTAAGCCCCATTAACGAGCTGGCGGATCATAAAAAGAGCGCAAAATCTTTTGTTTCACTTGGCACTGACTTGGCACAATCGTTTACGGCCAACGAAAAGTCGCTTTACCTTTAATATTATTGGCCGTATGCGTATGCCTAAGTATATAACGATCCTGTCGTATAAGATGAAAAGTAAGCGTAGAAATGCAAATTGCATTTCAATTAGGCATAGCCCGGTTGCGCAATAAATGTCCTAATCAACGAGCAAATGTATAGGTTAGATTATACTAATCAAAATCATTTTTGTATTTGCATAGCGCAAAGAGTACATAGTCACTTGCAGCAGCAGCGCTTGTTTAGGTACGTGCGGCATGGCATACCCTCAAATTAATCTGCAAAGTTTGATGATCTAAAATGTCAAATGGTTACATTTTACGTACATCAAGTGCAGTTGTTAAAATGTTTTTTATTTACACAAGGACTGCATGCTTTAGGTGTCAATATTGCAGACAGTCACAACTTATGCATACCAAAAACGTTCATACATTTTGTTGATCGACGAGGTATGTCCCATATACCTATAAAAATCGTCTATGCTGCTAACTAAAGAAAAATTGTTGGGCTACAATTTTGTCAAATCTTCTGCATACCTATGCCATTTTGTGATGATTGATGACTACACACTACTAACATTTTGTCACCTGTCACTAAAGACTTTTTAATTCTAAAAAAGGCTTCATTCACATTCATGTAGTACATCTGCACACATACACTTTTCTACAGCCAAGAAGTATTTAAAATTGAATTTGGGTTGGCACAAGCTTAAATTATGAATTCCGACGACAGACTTGCATCTTCCAGGAATAAACAAAAACGTTGAATGAGGTAGGCACTTGCAATTTCAGGGAAACCTATTAAGCCTGTAAATGGTTGGGTTGATGAAGGCTAACTACTACAAAGGGGGCATGTTGATGAAGATTTTGTGCGTCAATGCTCACCTCCATGAAGTACATTGATGTCTGCTTAAGAACGGCTGCATAATATTAAGCACCTCCGTGAAGTTTTTTTTAACGTTTTATGAACATTGCATAAGTAGTCTTCGTAGCATTATGAATAAGAGCTCCTTGAAAAATGTAAAGATTGGATTCTAATTGCTCCACACTGCAGGTAGTAAATGGCCCCTAGTCACCCTTGAATTTCTCAACATGTGCATAGCGGAAAGTAATGGTATAATGATGCTGAGCACAACATCGAAATGGCACTTGATTTACTTACTGTTAGACGCGACTGGAGACAAGTTACATAATGTAGGACTTCCAATAATTGTTGGTTTTCACTTTAAAAAATAGTCTTGTTATAATTCAGATGTACTAACTACTACTACTACTATCAAAGACCATACCTGGTAGTTATAAATATTCTTGTTAGGAAGATTGCTTCTATTAGATAATTTTAAAAATTCAACTTTGAACTGCTGTACATACATACGCCCTCCAAGTTTCACTTTGCATGCTCATTTATGTCTTTCCCACTTGGAGAGCATGGTTCAAAATTTTGACACAACACAAGACCCAAGCTAAGTGGAAGGAAGCCCATAGTAGAATCAAGTCCCGGTGGAACTGTGCCTACCATAAGCATAATATTTGGAATTAGAATACATTTGCGTGTGCGTGCATGTGTGTAATTTTCATATACAAGACATCATTCACAACGCGGAATAGGCTCTAGTGTGCTTATACCAGCAATAAAATGGTAAAATACAAACACGTAAGTAACGTTACATAAAAAAGCTACTTCCATAATGACTCTCATTTCCCTAATTATTGTTGCTTTTACGAAGAGCATATCGTCAGACATGATATTTCACGCCACCTTGCCATATCACCTTTATTAGTATGCACACGCGCATCCTCTCCTGCTCGAGAGAGAAAATGAAACTGTCAGTTACGTACTTGAAATGTGTAAAACCAACGTTTATTGTAACGTATATATACTGTTCTTGCATTACGACGACGACTACCAAACACCATCATCATATTATTATCCTTTAAATGACCTCGCCTGTACGCCAGAATTTGTACAGCTGGCTGGAGCTTGTAGGGCTTCTTCAGAGAGTTGATGACGACTCTTCTGGGTATACTTCACATACACGAATCTAGTTTTAGTTTTTGTCTGTCAGACGATTCATGAATTTACAATAGACACACGGAGACTCTTTCTAACCTAACGTAATAATATGTGCCTACTACACCTATTTAAACAAACATCAGCAGAGGCACGTTGCAAGCTCTCGCATACTTATGGCGTAAGCATATAAAAGTACCTGCTCCATTCTGTTGGCTGAAAGTTGCTCTATATGCTGTAAGGTATCACTAATTCGGTACTCTTTTTATTACCACTTCAGTGTCTGGTAAACCACACAACTACCGCAAAGAAACTTCCGGCCTTACACGGCACTCCTTACAATGAGTCGCGTCGCTTTCAAAGTATGTACATTCTCGTAATATGAATGACGTTCCAACTGAGTGACGATGAGTCAGGGTATGTGACTCGACGCACGTATTGTATTCTCATTTCCGAAAATAAACGCGTGAAGAATGCCCAATTTCAAGAATAAGCAAATCATTTCAGTTCAAAAGTTCATTAAATTCATAATAGTGCTACAAAAATGTAAACTGTGTGAAATGTAGGTCACAGGTGTGGCATATACCTAGTAGAGTTTCGTGCGGAACGACCGGGAGTTTTACTTTATTGCACTGTTGATGTAAATGAGATAAAAGATGTTGATTGTGAGCTTTGATTTTACGATCCTCACGATTAATTATTGAGGAAGGTGTCGTGTCGGCAAGACAAACGTTTTGAAATGGAAGGAAGATAAAAATCCTGTTGGAATACGTTGTCACGTTGTCAGTCATTCTGAATTTAGGTATTGTATTATACATGGATTTGGAATACAACGAATTGTGTGAGTAACGATAAAACTGACGACTACTACGTATTCTGCTACATTACCGCAATTCATATGTCAGATGCACTGTATGAAGGCTTCGCTAACGATGAAGTCATTGGCCGAATTTCTTATTGTAGTCACATAATGAAAATAATACATAACCCCATTAAAATTGCACCCAAGATTTTGCGAATTGTGGATTTCGTTCACATTATGACAATCTCTTATCTTGTATCAGTGGGTTGCAGTAGAGAGGGAAGGATTCTCGCTTTTATAAGGCCACAACGGATTGGAATTGAAGCTGCAAGCATTTGATGCACGGAATATGTATGCGTGCGAGTCCTGAAATATCACTTTTAAAAAATGTAGACTATATATGGCAATGTATAAAGCAACAGCAACAATGTTGACGTACAGTTTTAAAAAATGATTGTTTTACACATTCAAAGGTACATATATGTTATTTCTAAAATGTGTATTGTGTACAAAAATCAACTTCTTTCTGAGAACTGTTTTGCCAAACTAGGTTTTCTGGGTACTAACTACGACTACGACCAAAATCGGTTTGCTGTGCACACAGATAAAGTAAATATTTACTGCTCATAATTTCCTGAACCCAAATGGTTTTGAGTTTTCTGAGTTTATTGTGTTTTGTGAGATGGATATGTGGGATGATTTCCTAATAAAACGCTGCCATTGGAGGTCGAATACAACTAGCATCGTGTTGTATTTGCCGTTGTTTTGAACATAATAAAACATTTTTCTGCATAGATGGGTTTTGCGCAAAGGTTTTGGCTCTTTATTATATATCCAGCGAGTGTAAAGGAAAGCTACGGTCGTGAGAGATGAAAGGACTTGATACTACAATAGCCATATAAATTCGTCAATTCCACTTGATATGTATGTAGTTTGATTTTTCATAACAATTGATAAAGCTAACACCGATTTACACACAAAATGTTTTACTGGCGGGTCCTGATGCCAGATTATGGTTATATATAGGAACAAGCCGGCAAGTTTTCATATAATTGAATGTGGACAGTGGCGTAGCCAGGGTTCCACCCAGGGGGGGTCAGAGCCTTTTTGTGAATAATTTTGCATCAACGAATCATTACACACAATTAACTTTATATATGTAAATTCTTATTAATAATTAACTGAAGTTTTAAAAACGTAATTGTACCCTTTACATAGTATTAAAAACTACAAAACACGTGAT
>JAHZNE010007642.1:0-12704 GCA_027744055.1 Callyntrura sp. NNG-2020 | reverse complement strand
CTATACCCCCTCCCCACCGAACACCTCGATATTAAAATGAAAAAGAAACCAGACACTGTAGAAGCCGGTGAAGTAAACGATTCGTATTGAATCCCTTGTATTTCCTCAAAACAAAAATTTGTACAGCTTCAAACTATACCCCTGCCCACCTCAAGTTTCAAACACTGCGTATCATCCTGAAACTTGCTACAAACTAGAGAAGTGAAGCAGGAATAAGCTGAAAAAAGGATATTTTCCCGACAAGAAATCCATACGCCATACGTTCACGATCACGACGGTGTAACTCTACGAAGAAAAAAAATCCCATTACTCACACGAGCAGCACTGCTCCTACTCCCTTGTACACGCACTCTCCACCAGTTTTCTCGTTTCGTAACAACGCAACAAAACTGGAATAAAAAAAGCGACTGTAACAGCCCCGAACCATATGTTCCCCATCGTAGCGTTAACGTCCCGGTGCATTACCGTCCGTAAGCAACCGTCCCCCTAGTAATTAAGGTTAATAAAAGCGCAATAACGCATAAGAATAAAAATTCCGAAATAATAACGGCCTAACCCCCTCTTCCTCCCCGTTCCCTCGATTCTCTCTCTCCCCTCTCGTTTCCCAAAGCAACAAAAGGAGTTTACTTAACCCCCCACCGCTCTCTACAATGCACACACACGTCCCCACGCACAATAGAGCAACCGCGTCGTCGTCGTACAACAACAGAAAAGGATAAATCTAAGAATGGCGTATAAGGCTAATCTCCCCTTTGTGTTGGTATCGATTTCAAGGCATCAAATCGATTATCAATCAACCTGTCAGAGTCGCGTTGCGAAAATTAGGTTCTCATCATAATCGGGTATAACGGCGTAGCAGAGACGTCTTCATATCCCCCCAACCCATTAACTAGATTAAACCCGCCGATTTATTACCTTTTATTTAGATTTAATGCACACAACTCCGACAACAACAAAAAGCGCTCATCATCCACCCCGCATTACTCTTGTGACAAACACCACTACTACGAAACAACGTCGTCTACCAACCATATTTCTCCTTCTCCTCCGCCAACGAACCTATTACCATCGAAACCACCAACTCTCATCCAAATTACCCGTGAAGAATATATTTTGTTATCCTTCTATTTCATCCTCGTCGTTTCCCTCTGCATTCCACCGCGGCGCAACTGTACAATTACTCCCCGTAGCAACGCCATGTATTTATCCCCTCGCCACCTTTAAACTCTGTAGCCTCTGTACTACATTGCTGCACATCCCAAAAAATCCCAATTTTAAAAAGATGCAAATAGCACCTGAGAACAACATCCTGATCCCCATTTTTATGCTAAGTAACGTGCATTTGAGAGAGAGACAAGAAAAAAAACGCATTTACGTAATTGCGTGAGTTTCCTGTGTGAGATACTTTGGTAGAGAGTAACGCTAACGTAACGTTGCTACGACGATTATTTAAAGTCCCCGTGTAGTAGAACCCAAATGCAAACCCGCAAAAGAAAATGGACGTGTACGGCTCATTAACTCCCCATTAAAAGAATACACTCTACCCCTCTCGTTCTTCTCTCTCTGTCTGTTTCGTTGCGGTGGTGATGTTCCCCCGCGATATAAAAGTGAGCCCTGAAACCCACACCCAAAAGACACATAAATCTGTATACGCGAGAGTAACGAACTGAAGCGGGATCCGAGAGAAGCGAGATGGTCCGTGTTATTAGAATAAAGCTTTCTACCCGGTAGCCGGACGCTTTTACAACTTCCGAGAAAGGAAGAAAGCGAACGCATTTGTGTTATTTCCCCGTGTGTCTGTCTCCCTCGGTCCGAGTGCCGTGACAAAGTCCAATAAAACGGGTCTAGTGAAAACTGCCGTTCCCTCGTATCTCGGTTCCCCCACGAAACAAAGGGAGTAGTAGTGAATGAAAAATTTAAACCCCGTCGGAAATATTTTTTAAAGCGTGTATGATCGAGAATAAAAGCACCCAGAAAAAAAAAAGATATCGATCGCGTCCAACACAGGGCGCATCGTCCATATATAAAAGTGATCACGAAATGATGAGAGTGGGAGACGACAAGAGTAGCCAAGGTAAAAGAGACATACGCGTACACAAAAGTATCTCGAGTGCTCATGCTCGAAAGCGAGAGAGAAAAAAAAGCGCTCGATCAAAGTGGAAGAAACGGAGAGAGCCCGGTTGTGTACGTTATTATCAGCAAATTGGAGATCCACTTTGTCGCAGTATCGCGATTCCATTTGCTCTCCAAAACTTTTAGGGTGGATACCTTTACCATCAGCCTCTTCTACAAGCAGCAGCAGCAGCAGCAGAAGCCTCATGATCATCATAGTTTGATATCACAGGACAACAGCGACAGATTCTGGCACTCCGTTACTGGGGAAACGTGCGAAGTGCGAGAGTCTCGTATGTAAATAAACGAGCGTATTAGTACGCAAAAAAGTGTAGAATGCTGAGCAAAGAAAAAAAAATCACGTGTGATCAAAAAATATGATCGAATCAACATCAACATACCAAAAAAGAGAATCTCTCAATATTCCTTCCCGTTTGTATTCCCCCCTCATGATATCACTACAGCAACAGCACCACGACCAAAAAAACGAAGAAAAAGAAGAAGAATAAAATGGTTGCCCGTCTCCACTATTATTAACTCGCGAAAAAATTATCGTTATTACGCTGAAAAAAAAACCTGCTGGTGGTGCTGACTCTTTACAAGACTGCTGGTGTTGGTAGAGCTGTTGCCGTAGCTACTGCTTCCAAACCAGCAACCCATCTCGTATGTATCTACTGCACCAGTTTTTTTTTGTATGAACTACCACCACCACCACGACCAAACAACCAGACACGGCGCCTTTAAATAAAAAAAAACAACAAAAAGAAGAGATAAAAGTAAAAAAAAAAGTCGACAAGCTGCATCTGATCAAGTCCATGGATAGGTTAATCGTTACTTTCAAACATGTCGATATTTATATTGATGATAGGTGTTCGATCAACCATTTTTTTCCGTAAAACGAAATGTTGTATGAAAAAAAGCGATCGATACGATACTATCGTCCCTATCATTATGCGTAATTTTACAAACGAATCTGCAGCCAGATTATAGGGTACGAGACTATGTACGCCACAACGTGTTTTTATACCAATAGCACTTTAATTTCCCCAATCCCCATCATTCCGCCATCTTTGATTTTATTTTACCACTCTGCATCTTGGCCCGTTTTATCTCGACACCAACAAAATATCAAAACACTTATCAAAATGACTCGTTAAAAATTGTCGCTCTCCCGTGCGTTACCGCTGATCCACTTCCGCGTATCCGATCATCCCGCGTGAAACAAAAAAAAGTAGCGTTTATATATACGGGGAACCCGGTCAAGTGAGTAAAAACTGCAACTGCAGAGGGGCTGAATCAGGTTTTGACTGAGATCCCCTTCTCCTGTCCGTGTGTATTCCGTGTAAGCGAAGAACCTGTAAACGCATGCTATTATTTACCTGTCAATCAAACCATTTCCCAACACACATACGATTATAACGTATTTCCCTGTAAGCCCCTCAACCTGCTACCTGTAAAGCCGAGTAATTTTTGTAAATTTCGTATATATTTTTTCCACTACTTCTCTTTCATCTGTACACATTAAGTCTAGACGTCCGTAAATTGTAAAACCTGCGAGAATTCAACAACACTGGAATTTTCTATCTCTCTCGCATTCTATCTCCATCCTGAGAAACTCTTACCATGAGCTCACGTATACTCGGTATCTCGTAAGAGTTCCGCGTTACTCGTCCACCAAAAAAAATATTTTTAACGAGCCCATCATTAAATGTACGTAAAGGTCAAGATACACGTTCATGCACAAGAAGCGTATGACGACCGTGTGGTGACGGTAACGAGAATAAAAAAAACACGAGAGATGATCGACACTCGAACGTAGTGCCATCATCCCCGATCACATCCCCGATACTTAAACCCGATACGTCACGATAAAAAAACCGTCATCACGGTTACTTGTCACGTTGAGTCCAATCCGTTTCGACACCGAAGCTCTCTAACCGCTGCAGTTATTTTTAAAATCGTATCTGCTCTCGTTTCCGTGGAAAAATGAGTGTGTTACTCAAAATACGTACACTCGCTCTCATAGTAACTCGATCTGTAAACCAACACGCACGTACATACTCCAGAGAGCATTAAGAGTAAAAAAGAGAATAGGCCGATATGTTTAATTTATTCCGGATAGCAAGTTCCCCCAGCAACGCGAGAGTACGATACAGACGACTCTCTCTCTCTCTCTCGATTCTCCATGAACATAAACAATCCACCCGCATGCATAATGTAATACGCCACATAACTCTGTCTCTGCGTCTCTCTCAAGTTGTCTCTGTGTTGTTGTGTATCCCCCTGTAAACGTAATATTTCGCGTAAGATATCTGCGTCTCCACGTGAACGAGTTTATTCGTAAGTTACGTTTAAAAAAGCAGTTTGAAATTGTTTATTGCGCTGAAATGAACATGTTCCCAAGACATTTTAAGCTCTGCAGTCTAACATAGGATGTATTATCCCCGTCGTCCTCCTACTGCTCCTGCTCCTGATTTGTGATTCCCCAGCACATCTCTCTCTCTCTCTCTCTCTCTCTCAGCCTCAACCTCTCTCACAAATTATCCGCATAGCGTCCACTTTAACACAAGCGCACTCTCCCCCTGGATTAAGTCGTTCGTTTTCTTAACCTGACCTTTTCACCCACAACAACAACACAAACGATCCTACGTTATTTTTTTGTAATATACATCTCAACTCTGTTCATAAAATCCCTCGTTTTAATTTATTAATACCCACAACAGTATACACACTCCACGATATCGCGTACACAGTCGCAATGGCAACGGCCACATTTACCAATTAATACCTGTCCTTTTTTAGAATTATTCCCCGATTTGCATCGTAACGAGATGTTTTGATTACGACTCGACCAAGCGGGGAATGCAAGCTCTTCAACTCGAACGCCTTTTCTCATTTAACCAGTAAACCACACCACCACCGACCGTCGCTTAAGTTTAACGTTATTTATTGCTGCGATTCTAACGCGATTGATTAATCAACCCAAGCTCGTCCCTAACATCTTAACATGTTAAACACTCAACAACTCACTCAAAATCGCAATTTCAAGATGACACGTTTAACGCAAACCCGTTGCCAAACCACACGTTCGCGAAATCCCCTCCTAAACCCCGTTGATCCCGCTTCCCCCTCTCCCCCTCAACAACGACCCTACCAGATGACTATCTGTGTTCTAAAAAGCGCGTGAAAAACGAAAAAAATCAGGTAAACCGAAATCACGCGACAAAAATAGAAAAAACGCACGTAAAAGCCCGTCAACCAACCACCACCCGTCCACGCTTCCCTGACGTTGATGTAGGTCAAAACTTAACGGTTTGAAAAAAAGCAAAACCTTCCGTAATTTTGTTGGTAGTAATAATAATTTTACGTGTTTGTAAATTTTTTTTAACGCCAGGATATCACGGTACCCGTGAACTTTCCTATACACCTATACGGTATTCCTAAAAAAAAAGCGACGGTTTCCCTACCGTGTATGCCTCCCCGTTTGTGTGAAACGGTAAAAGTTGCGTGTTATGCCTATTTCCTATCAATAATAATCGCGATTGGTCATGCATTTCGTGTTGGACGTTATTATGCATTTTTTTAACGTGATGTCGTGTTTAAGTCAGTTACTGTGTATTAGCACGGCATCTCCCACAAACACACAACCTTCTCGTACTTATTATGTCGTGAGCACACGTACGTGAATGCGTTTTTAGTGCACACCGACGCTTAAATTGTTTCAATGTTTTGATTTTTTTTCCTTTTGATGTGTGGTCGACACGTAGTTTTTTTCGAAACGCAAGTTCAAGGTCGACCGATTCGTGCAAACGTTGCTACTCTCATTACCCACCGACTTGTTGAGCCCAATTATAACACCGCCAATTTATTAATATTTTACAACGCACACGATACAAATACCATCGATTCTGATTGACTCATCAAACAAAAGTTTTCAATCGTTTAGCCTAAACGCTGAGTCATACTTCCATATGCACGGGTGCTGGCACAAAACGGGTAGCATAAAAGGGGAAAAGGACAGAGTCGAATGTTGTGATACTCAACAGTGCCTGTGTACACAACATCTCTCTCTCACCGCCGTAGTTAATTTAAAAATCATTACGGTAAAAACGGTGGTGATGTTTGACTAAGGTAGAAAGTAAAAGTCCCCCTCCCGAGCAACGGGAGCAATAGCGAGAAATCCGTATAATCGTGTAATCGGGTGTGTGTGTTATCCCACGTCCCCGTACACCACCACCACCGCCAATAACAACAACAACAACGAGAGAACAAGAACAACACAACTCCAGCAACAAGACCCGTAGCGCATTATTACACCCAAACTTAACGATTTTTTCTCTCTCTCTCCCGTGTTCCTACTCGCAGCAGCAGTGCTCAAGTTGTTATCATTCCTTACAATCTCGTAGTCTCCATACGACACCACCACCACCACGTACGACAGAGTGAAACAGAGAGAAACAGAGAGAGAGCGACCGAAAGCGAGAAAAGCGGTGTAAACTATCGAGTACGAAAGCCCAGTAGAGATGATAATGCCCGTATAAACCAGAAACGAGGGAGCGGACAAAAGCCCCCGCCGTAATTTCCCCGTAACCCGCTCCCTCTAAATAAAAAAGGCATTTACCCCACGACTCGGTAGCTGTATACTCTCCGCAGGTATATAAACGACGCGTGTGTATGCACGTGGGTGTATCTCGGTAATTAATAGAATTAAAGTAACTAATGTATGTTGTATTTACCGTTAGTATCGATCCTGCGAGAGAAGGAAGACACGGGAGTGGGAGTCTCGTCAACGGACTACAACAGCAACGCTCGTCGCGGTCCACCGCTCCTCAGCTCATCCGGGAACGAGATGACAGCCCTCGATCACACGCCACTCGACGGAGAACTTTTCCTTCAGGTAAATTACAAGCAAATACGAAATATTTTCTTTTAGTATGCTCCATCCAAATAGTAAATAGAAATAGTAAATAGTTAATACGAAATAACGTAATCCCCCGAAAATAAAGAAAAAGTTGGATCTCGTGTAGAAAGATGAAAAAAAAATTAATTAAATAGAAAGTAGTAATAAGATTAATGCGTCAGTTGTAATTGAATTTATTAAAACCTGAGAAAATGAAAGTAAAAGTTTGCATGTCACGAACCCATTTTCGTTACTCCTCCAACAAACAACAATGAGCCTCGCGTAGCTGTTGCTATAGGTTTAATTCCAAAGTAGAATTCAAATTCGGGTAGTAGTATAAATTGAGATCGAAGGAAATAACGTAAGAAAAAAAAAACGCGATATCGCGTGACAATCGAAAAAGTCCGCTACTTTTCTACACACAATTACGGACTCATATTACTCTTGCCATTCTGGACGAAAATGACCATCCAGAGCTTCACCAACGCTATTTTCTTCCGGAGAAGATGCTGCGAGAGGAAAACTAGACATCTCGAGAGCCCCACTCCAGAGAAAAGTAAAAACATGGGTGTAATGTAGAGAGAAGCGATCCTGAGAAAAAGAGTAAAATTTGATAATATTCGAGGGTAAAACGAATCAAGTTTTATTAACTCTGCCGTAATACCGTAGTAAATATGCTTTGTTGGCAGATACAAATTTCGCTCGATAAATCAGTTGTCAGGTAAAACGACAAGGTGGAAATGTACGCTACATTTCGGGGTTTCTCTCGCTTAAAAGCACAATATGTGCATTTCGCTCCTACCATTATCCCTACCTCCGCTTATATTACTCACCAAAAAAGGGTTACTTACTTCATACTCCCGTCCTACTCGTACACACACTACCAGAGGGTGAGTTATACCACATATCCAACACAAACCCATACACACACAAACTCTTTTTACTTATTATCCCAATTTTACATCGCCTTTTGTTTCTATTCTACTGCGGGGAGAGT
Organism: Callyntrura sp. NNG-2020; assembly: GCA_027744055.1. Lineage (NCBI taxonomy): Eukaryota > Metazoa > Arthropoda > Collembola > Entomobryomorpha > Paronellidae > Callyntrura > Callyntrura sp. NNG-2020. Next base: position 4,695 of record JAHZNE010007642.1, on the reverse strand, counting down.
TTCAATTATATTTGCACATTTACTGAGTTTATGCAATTCAACTTTATTTTTTAGCGACTGTTTCTTAACGCAATTTTTAAATTTTACAACAAATTTATGATGCGGTTTTTTATTTAAAAATTTTAAATTTTTTAAAACAACCTAATTTAAACCATTGAATTCAAAAATTTAATAAAAAAATATGTTGCAACAACGAGAGTTTCAATTATATTTACACCTTTCCGGAGTTTATGCATTTCGCCTTTTGTTTTTAGCGAGTTTTTATTGACGCAGTTTTTTAATTTTACAAAATTTTTTACAAATAAAATTAAATTAATTTAAACCATTTAATGTAAAAAATAAAAATAAATAAAATGCTGCACGTAAAAATTCCATCAACCCGCGACTACATTAAAACCGCCACGACTATTCAATTGCCTACATGAACCTCAGTAAATGACCCCAAAAAGTGAAATAATTCGAAAAAACTCAAAACTCCCGAAACGCTCCCCGTAATAAGTTCTCTGCGTTAATACGCCTCGACAAAGCACTAGCAAGATGATTAGAAGAGTCAAGTAAAAAAAAGGCAATCACGAGAAAAGCAACGCATGGCAAGAAGAAATCCACATTTAGTGAACTTTTGATCCGCATCACCAGAGAGACAATTCATAATAAAGAGTAATAATAAACGGTATATAATATACGTATATAACGTCCAAATCACCATAGCAGCAACGCTGATGATGTGGGCGGAAGCTTTAAAAACTCACCCCTTTAAAAAAGCAGAAAAAAACAACAAAAAAATATTTGAAACCCCAAAAACCGCTTTACGACAAGAATTCAAAAAAACGTCAAGAAAAAAAAGAATCGTTAAAAATCCGTATGCACGTTATAGCTACCGAAGTAATAAAAGTAAAAAAAAAGTTGGTAGCAAATAACTCGATCTAAAAGTTGTACGCTGAGAAGACACCAAACAAAAAAGAGACTCGACTGCAAGAAGCCCCTCTCGCACGAGAAAAGGAAGAAAAAGCGTATAGTTATACGTATAAATTTGTGAATGAAGACAGGCAGTAAGTGCCCCTCTTCCCCCTGCCGTCAATGATTGACCAAGATCGTATCACGAAATGACAGTAGAGTCATGTAAAAGTGGATGATACCCGATATAAATATGTCGAATTTGAAGACTTTTTTTGTTGACGGGGATCCTATCGCATTCTTTATTCTCACCAACTCTCTATCTCTCTTCCTATATGTATCCAATGTATCGTTCTCTCTCTGAGCCTGTCTAAATCTAAACCCGTTGACAGGCGAGATGGTATGGGGTCTAAAGTGTGTATAGTAAATATTTGAACAAAAAGTGTTGTTGTTTGATAATTTCAGGCCCTGAACGGCTTCCTCCTGATCCTAACGTGCGACGGAGAAGTCTTCTTTGCCACTCACAGCATCGAGAGCTACCTTGGCTTTCATCAGGTCAGCATCAACAAACAAAAATAATAAAAATAACAAAATTTTGACACAAAAAATAAATTCAACCAAAAATAAAAAAAAATGTTCGTTTTCTCCCCCACTCCCCCTCTCCCAAAAACTGCCCAGTCGGATATAGTCCACCAGTCAGTGTACGAGCTAGTCCACTCGGAAGACCGGGAAGAGCTGCAGCGGCAACTGATTTGGAACGCGTTCTGCCCCGGAGAGTTGTCGGGAATTTCGCTGAACGAGACGATCCACACCCCAGACCACTACCAGTTCCTAGAACGCTCGTTCACAGTCCGCTTCCGATGTCTCTTGGACAACACGTCTGGCTTTCTCGTAAGCACACTCATATCGTTTTACAATACCAACACCGCACCAGCCCCATCTACCACCACGAAATAAAAACACCCACAAATGCATACTGTACCGTATTAAACCCCTCACGTTTTGTCGTACAGCGTCTGGACATCCGTGGGAGGATAAAGATCCTCCACGGGCAGAACCGGAAGACGGAGGAGCCCCCGCTGGCGCTCTTTGCCCTGTGCACCCCCTTCGGACCCCCGAGTCTCCTCGAAGTCCCCCAAAAGGAGGTCATGTTCAAGAGCAAGCACAAGCTCGACCTCAGCTTGGTATCCATGGACCAGCGGTAAACTTTCATCTCACCACACAACTCTTACGTTCCTACATTCAAAATGTATCTAAAATTTAAAAATGTTGTAAACGCTTCCACAGAGGCAAGATGTTGTTCAACTACGCGGACAATGAGCTGACAACGCTAGGAGGCTACGACCTAGTACACTTTGACGACCTGGCGTACGTCGCCTCTGCGCACCAAGAACGTGAGTTATCCCAGTACCCCCAACCCCTTAAATAAATAAATAAAAAATAAATAATAACGCCATTAAATGTCGGTCCGAACAGTCCTGAAAACAGGAGCATCAGGGTTGATAGCGTACCGTCTCCAAACGAAAGACGGTCAGTGGCAGTGGTTGCAAACGAGCTCCCGACTGGTGTACAAGAACTCGAAGCCGGATTTCATCATAAGCACACACCGACCGCTCATGTAAGATCTCCACCAAAAAAAACCCAACCCGAAACTGATTTATGTTGATCAAAATAAGCACAAGGAGCAAGAAACGAAAAAAAAAGATTTACAGCGACGACCGACCCGAAAACCGTCACAGAAAAGATAACAAAAAAATCAAAGGCGTATAACGCCACAGTTCCTATAGTAACGTATACCACTGTCCAGCGACGGTCGGGTTGTATTAATTTACATACGAGAGCCCCTTAAGCGTAAAGAGCAAACCCGTTCTAAAAAGTCGCCAATGCGAAAGAGCGAAAGCATTCCCCTGCTTCGGTCGTCAGCCCAGTAGCAATAAATATTTTTTAAAGTCATTTTTTTCTTTCTCTCCTCCGTGTGGTCTGTGTATCTTGTCTCCATAGAGAGAGTAACAAAAACTACCGCTAAACGACTAATTACTTTTTTTAAATACAATAAAAAAAACAGGGAAGAAGAAGGCCGTGATTTATTAGGAAAGAGGACCATGGATTTTAAAGTATCGTATCTAGGTGAGCCCGGCTATTACCACAGCAACCAAAAATTACATTTCTTTGAGATGCTCAAAATACGTTATGTTTATACGTATGTGTTGTATTTATAAAAATATGTTAAATCGCAGACGCGGGCCTGACGAACTCGTACTTCAGCGACCAAGACACGTCGACGATCTCAGGGTCGACAACGCCGAACAACACGAGTTCTACGAGTCCGAACGCGAACCAGCCACCAGGGAACAACAACACGAGCGGCACCACCACCACCACAAACAATACCACCGGATCTACTAAAACTCGCAAGTATAAAACTCAGCTTAGGGATTTTCTAGCATCTTGCAGGTGACGGTTACACGATCGGGTCGCTTAGCAATTAAAAATTACCCAAATTTTGAAGAACCGACAAATTTAAAAAATCTCCTTCCCGTGATTTTGCAGGTCCAAGCGAAAGTCAACGGCGAACGCGCAGCAGCCCTCTCAAGCCGCGCAACTGCTACCACCCCCGCCGGCAACAATTCTGCAGTCAACCCCGTTGCAGCTGACCCCTCACCACCCGTCCCCGGACCCTTACGTGTACTCGAGCCCGCACTTGAACCACCCGTCTGCCCCTCCGCCGCCGTTGCTCCAGGACTCTCACCACCACGCAGCGGCAGCAGCAGCAGCGGCGGCGGCGGCAGCGGCGGTGAGCTACTCGGCGCAGTCGTACAACTCGATGCTGTACAACAACTACGCGACCGAGTACCCGTCTTCGCACGCCCCGCACCAGAACTACTACAACTTTGAGAACAGGTATCTGCAAGACCCGTTGTTCCCGTACACGCGGTACTACACGACGACCACGCCAGCGGACCACTACACGTCCAACTGGACATCTCACTACACCGACCAAAACGGGATCGAGTACAAGCCGTACACGACAACTCCCCCAACGACGTCGACCCCTCCCCTGAAGGAGAAGCTCGAGATAAAGCAAGAGTACTCGTACACGAACGGGTCGACCCCCTCGACCCCCGAGCTGCCCAGCTCTCAAATCCCCCGCCAAACGGTTCTGATGTGGGCGCACCACAACAACAACAACAACAACCCTCCAACCGGGACCCCTAGCCCCTCCGCTCCACAGCGCCCCTCAAAATACTCCTCCCTGCTGGACCCTTTGAAGAGCCTATCCGGCGTGGTAGGCTCTGTGGACAGCAGCACGGGTGCCCCCACATACCACGGTCAACACGACACGTCAACGGTCGAGGTATGGAACCCCGCTACTTCCACAAACTCGAGTTCCGCGTCGAGCACCATGCACCTGCATAATGTCACTACGGCTTCGTCACTGATACAGCACTCTACCTCACAGTGAGTTTTGTTCTTTATTTTAGTTACGTAACCAAAACTAATCCCCAGCCCTCGGGTTTAACAGTTTTTTGTGCATTTTTTATTTTTTCTTGTTTTTTTATGCACGATGCCCCGTGTTGTTTGTAGTATTATTACGCTTTTGTTATAGTTACATATTGCCATGTTGTTTTGCTCACGATGTAACGTTATCTTGGATTGCTATTATTGTCTTATTGTGTCGTGTAACGTTAACTCTGATAACTTTAGTGTTGTTTAATCGGTTTATGTAAGGGCAATAAAGCGTAAGTTGGTATGACTCTTTTAACTCTACCCCGACGAAGAGTTAACGCGTTTAAACTCCAC
>JAHZNE010007641.1:0-22807 GCA_027744055.1 Callyntrura sp. NNG-2020 | reverse complement strand
ATTTATATTTTGGTCGACATTCTCCCATCCGTCAAAATTTTTATCTCATCAATCCTACCCTTTCCTAAAAGATTAAAACTGGTCGCTGTACTCCCAGGACTCTAAAAGCAACACAATCGTTTTTTAGTACGCTTTACCTACCTTTCAATTCATACTTTTGCTTGTTCAGATTTAGAATACTCACACCACACTGGAACACAAAAATGAAAAATAAGAAGAACGATTATGACACAAACTCCCTACCGGAAATTTAACGTTACGACAATCAGACAAATGTGGAAGCGCTCCCAAAGCACAATATCCCATTGCGAAAAAATCTCAAAGGAAATGTGCTCATGTGTGTATGTAATTTAAGATTGATGGAACACTAGCACGACACGTTTGTACTCTGTCGATTGCTGTTAACTCCAGTTACGCAATAATACTTTATTTATAAAATCATGTACGTTACCTACTCCTACAGTGAATATCCTATAAACAATTTGGGTATCTTGTTAACAACATTTCACTACAAATCTCAATTTCAACACCTCTCTCACTCAGATCGATTCCAAAATATCAGAAGGTGACTGTAACTATTCTTTCATTATTTACACGAGTTGTTTTGTAACAAATCGTATTACGAAACTCGAAAATTCTAAATACTTCGTAGTAGAGTAAAAAAATTACTTATTTTATTTTGAGTTCGTATCGTAAATCTAGGAAAATTTTTGCTTTCCAGCCGTGAGCCGTGGTGAAATAAAGGTCACCCTATTGTGTTGGAGAAGGTTAAAATGAACTTGATGTTGTTGACTCTTACTTAGAATTAACTCCCCATATATTGTGTGCCGTCAACAAGATATTACCGTGTTTTTGGTACTTAACATGAGTCAATCGCCACTTTTAGAAGCCTCAAGTTGAAAAAAGCTTGTTACACCACGCGACGAACCATAAGAGCGTATAAAAATATTTGCCGATAAAATGACAAATATTCAATACACGTTGTTAGCCTTTTTGGACAAGCTCCATTCTTTTTAAAACTGCGCACTCCAGTTCAGCAAAAAAAATTAGTTCGCGCATGTATGCATATATATGAGTATGTACATAAATACTCTTATAAAAGGTTCGATTTGTACTTTTTCCGCTGATTCTGCAATATTTCAGCTCTCGTGCTTGGCAGTCACTAAGTAAGTACGCTTTACCCAACAGGCATATTTACAACACTGATATTGAATGTTGAAAGCTTTTGCGCAAATACACTAAATTATGTTATACAGACTACTGATAGAGGACAAAAAGCGCAACGATTTACTTAGGTTTCTTTTTCATCATAGAGTCTCCACAAGTCTTTTCTACGAGATACGCTGTAGAGGAAAATCCTGAAGCTGATACGGTTTGTGCACATTAATGAATTTACGAAGCGACTTGCCCTATTTGTTGTATTCTTCTGTTGTGGGGTAAAGGACAAGGCGTATATAAATACATACATACACTAACAACGACGACGAAGAAACAGCAGTGCAATTTTGTGTATAAGTCTATAGGCATATAAGTCATTGGGTACTTACCCGATGCATCCCAAATAAATGGACGCACTGACACAAAACATGAAATAGTTTGACCTTATTGCTAGGGATTGCTGGATGGAATCATTAAGGGAGATTTGAAATTATAGCAAACTATATTATGTTAACCTTATGGGAAAATCAACTCACCTTGTAGAAATACATGCTTAGTAATATTTCGCTTTTTTTTGCTTTTTCACAAATATATGGCCAAAGATATTGGCTTCCTATCTTGTAAAGTCATATTACCACAGATTACCTTACCATACATTTTATAGATGGCTTGGGACAGGTATGAATTTTGATAGAAATGATCTATTACTGCTAATACAAAAGACTTCTTATAAGCTTTTATAAAATGAGACTATATAGACAATAGACGCAGCATGCCGTGTTATTGACAGTTTTAACTTTCCTTTGAGTTTAATTTGATTATTGGGGTAGGCATCCATACCAATGAACTCAAATGAAAAATGGTTAAAAAAATTACAAAATAAATAGTTTTATCTGACTTTTTAGCTTATGCCACACTTATGGTCATTAGATCTCAAGTTAGGTTAATATAACTCTAAGCATTTTAGTAAATTTCAGGGGGATTCGGTTTCCCCAACTTGAAGTGTTCTGTATAAATGGCAACACGAATATCCCGAAAGTTATAGTGACGAAAAGAGTTGGTGGGAGGTGGAAAGGTAAATTGATATTGCAAAAACGCGTTCGCAATATGCAATTTTGCTTGACATTCGTTGTTTTCCTATAAAAAGACATGTAACGTCCTATGGTTATTGGCCAAAGGTTGCATTGGTCAGGGATGCAATACAAACATTCCTTTTGGATAGAGGTTAAAGATAACGTATGTATAACGTTGTGAATAAAAGGAAAGCAGAGTAAACCTAAAGAATCATCGTTTATAAAAAATTCAATTTATTTTAATGATGTCGGTTATAACCAAGAACCTACACAATAAGTATGTATAAGAAGGAAGTAACAAAGAATGGAAGACTTTAAACTTTTGAATTACAGCCATACCTGCCTTATCACGTGAATATTATATTTCAAATTCTGAGTACACCCACCAGCCAGTTCAAATAAAAACGGTTTTATAACAGGATTTTAATTAGAATACATAATGATGTACTGAATGTCAGTTGTCGGTATAATAAGAAGACCCTTTGGATTCAATGATGCGTCTTGTACTTGTTTTCAAGTAGTCTACAATGCAATTTACGTTACTACAAAAGCATACCTTCTGTATTACAGCATTACTAACGTCGACGGTTTTAATATTATTATTATGGAGTAAGCATACAAAAGAAATAAAACGAAAGGACTGGAGTTCCAACATGATTATGTCATGACATTACATGATAGCAGATAGGATCATATAAGATACTACTGATGAATGACAAGGCAGAACCATTCCTAGAATAAACTCAAGCCATATCGCGTCGCACAAGCATGCGGCGACGGATATACTTGTTCGTGTACATAAGCCGGCATAAAAAAAGTGGAAAGTAAAAAGACAGCTACCCTTTCATTAGTTTTTCTAACAAGACAGCTTTCAATAAAATTAGAATGAGATTTTGAACACGAACATTTTTGAGCCGGGGCAGAATTACACTCGTTCCGTCTAATTCTACGTTCCCTCTCTCATGGTTTGGCGATAGAGAACCCAGCTACATAATTAATTTACGGGTATGGTCTACTTCCGTATAATCTATCTAAAAGCCACAAGTAATGCGGCCCTATTTGTAACATTGTGTTTCCCTACACTCCACGCCAACATTCTTTTCCTTGTTGTTTTTCACGCTCAGGGAAAATACAAAGTTAAATGAGCTTGGGAACACTCTCCACTAGTGTGTGCCTCTTTTGAGCCAATATTCTACTTTAATTATTGTTATGCACTAGTGCACGATACCTAGTCGATACCTAGTCGATATGCATTTACAAACCCATTAACGATGGGCTGCACTATATCGTGCATCTTTTTTGCAACTCTGAGGAATTTGGTTTTTGTTTGGATGTATCAATGGTGGAATAGAATCAGTGGGTAGTGGAGATATGTATATATATATATATATTGTAAGCCTTTTTGAAAGGACTTTGATAGTCTTACCCTGAAGTCACGGAATACATATGTATATGATATATATTTTTCAAATGAAAAAATCAGCTCCAAAATACCATAAGAATTTGACTTTAATATTGGTAATTTTTGCTTTACAACAAAAACCACAAACTCTTTTACATGTGTAAATTGTTTGTAAACAATTTAAAAACTCTTAACATAACTGTGCAATTACTTTATGTTTTTCCTCTATCACTGACACTGTCCCCACGCTTGAACTAATAAAATACGGACCCGTACAATGGAATGGAAGGCATCAAACCGTTAAATCTGTCATGTATTTAAGGACTGATCCGACATTTAAAGCTCTACGCTTCGATTATTCGATTCGATTACTTTTTATTACTCAAAATAATTACGTTTATTTTTTACTTTGTTCAAAAGGGAAAACACAAGGGAAACCCAACGAGTAAATCGGTTTAATTAGTCCGAAATAGCTAGTACGGGTCTCTAGTATCCCCACTGTGTTAGTTATAGTGTTTTCCGAGAAAAGATGTGAGCTTACGAATAAATGGCAGACTAAAATGCCCTCATAAATACTCCACACTTTAATAAGCGAGTTCCCCTTAAAACTAAAGGCAATACCTAACGAACTAATATACATTATCGTAGCATTTGGTCTTCTCCAGTCTATAAATATCGTGTCATCGATCTTATAGAAAACAGAAATTCCCATTCACACACATTTATAAGAACAAAGTAAGTTGGGACAACACGGGAAAACAAGCAAAAGCGTGGAATTGCTATATTACGTATCCCTTCACTGGATATAAAAAACAAGGAATTTTTGCAGTTTGTTGTGTTCGGGTTCCGTCACAGGCCACCATGTACAATGTCTTTCCTTATTGAGATGCATGCCTATAAAACTCTTGAATATTATCTTATATTAGTGTGCTCAACCATAGGAAGTACCAAAAAGTCTTCAGTGTCACCGTCACCGCTGAGGACATTTGCTCAAGGGCATGAAACTTTAATTCCCGATATTGGATGTCCCACTGGTTTCAGAGGAATGCTGAAAATGAAACTGGAACTATACCAAGTGAATTGGAGTTTTAACTTCTACATACCCCTATATCATAATACTCAATACTGACTAGTAGCTGGTAACGAGAACAATTTTTTATTCTAAAAAGTAATCACTCACCACCACCAGTTCACTATCACCAAAGAGTGTACTGGTAGTTTGCAGTTTCTGTCCCTGAATACATGAATAAGACGATACATCACATGGCGAAAGTAATCTTTAACATAATAAAATATTCTGACGGTGTTAGGAAGTATCGGAGACCTTACTCTTGAAGAAGGAAAAGTAAAAAAATGACATTATGTCATTTGTTAAACACGTAAGCTTACTCACTTTATTGTTAGTGTCGTTTTTGTTTTTAAAAGAGTTTTTTATAACACAATAATTCTAATTTATAATTCAATGCGAGAGCTTGAAGAATTACTGAAATATATTTCCCTAAAAACTTTATATTAAATTACCACAAAATTTAGTGTTTGCTTAGTGCAGTAGGAAGAATGTCAAATTATTTGACTGCTATAGTTGACGATGTGGATAAAAACCGAGGGAATAAAATGTTTAATGATACTACTGGGTACTTTATTGCGCAATAGCATAGGTGAAAAACAATAATACGGGCGGAATGACAGACAGACGAAATTTTGCATAACAATACTTACAATGCAGGCGTCCCTCTTACTTGTGATGTTTCTTTACATTACATTTTACTTGTACCTCGATTTCACATAATTTGTAGATGTGTTTCAACTATACAATGATAAGATAATATATCGCCTGTCAATATAAACTACCCCCTCAGAATATAAACATTCTGGTAGTGCATAAAATGGCGCTAAAAAATAAACCTTTCAATATAGTCGATACACCATTATTTATGGAATTTTCTGTATTGGAAAAGCAGCAGAATACATAAGAAAATTCTGAAATAGTTGATAACCATTCCAAAATGGGGCCGGATTTTACTACACATAACGTATTTTGAATTACAGTGCGAGTATGCATGTATACAGTATAAGACGCACAGTCACAACAAACAGGAAAGTAGAAGATACAGTAAAAAGTTATGATGGTGTAAGTTTGTAGTAAAAAGGACTAAGCCAATAATGAAATGTTATGAGCAGACACCAAACACAGACACTAAAAAGCAACATAGAATTTTTTTACATTTATGACCGGCCATCATCTTTGGAAAACTCGGAAAAGCAAAGCCCAGTCAAAGTACATACAAGAAAGCATAAAAAAGGTAGACAAATGGGGGATGAGATTTTTTTACACACACAACCATTCAGCTTCTTGCTTTGTGTTTTACCAGTGATATAAAAAAAGAAAATAATAATTTTCTTGGATTCTTTTTATGTGAATAGTTTGCCGTAAAATGTGGTGCTATAATATATAATACGGGATAGTGTCAATACTGGCATTGAAAGGGATACAAAACAGCAGACCCAAAATTCTGCTGCTGCTGCTGGTGGGACACCGTTACTAATGCTTTTACTTTTACTACGTATTGTACGGGGTACGACGGGGTAACTGATATTTTATTGAAATGCCGATGGAGTCTTAGAAGTCATTCATGCTTTTACTCATTCATAAGATTTCGTATCAAACTTTTATGTTTCAATTGTGCTGTTCCTCCTAAAAGTTGCAATCAAAGAGATATTATGAAATATATATATAGGGATGTAGAATGGAACATTATTGATTTCAATGCTTAAATAAAGACTCGTTAATAATTACTGGAATTGCAGTTTGCAATCACCTGTTGAGTTAATCCCTCCACAAAATTTGTATTTTAGTCGTACATCCAACACATCAGCAAAGTAGCATTTTGAACGAGCATTGTTGTAATGTTTACGAATAAATTGAGATTTTAAGTGTCTATACAAAGTCCTATCACGTTTTCAAATTAGATTCGCCTACTTTATTTATCAGAGATCTAACGAAATGCATTCACCTGAACTTACATTTGCAGTACAAAGTCAAAATGTCGTTTTCCTGCTATTACACCGCCAGATACTCAGGAGAAAGGAGGTAGACGTATGTTGAAAGCCAGTTCCCTTCAGAGAAATAAAAACACGCAATGAGGTATGAAGTGCATAAGTATGGTCGGTGAAAGTCTGATGGTGGTGTTAGCAAGAGAAGTACCGTAATAGAAACGTACTGCTTTCGAACCCCATAAATGATACTGTCTCCATTCCAGTGGTATAAATTTTTGTTTCAACGGAATGATGAAGTATGTATAAAAACGCTAACTGACGTTTTTATAAAAGACGCTGATATTATGTATACGGTTTGCTTTATACGGTTCCAAAAAGCACGTCTCATATCTATCTCCCTTGCTCTATATGCGCATGGTACATTGATAACGTCACAAAACCTGGTTTCGTGCTCGGCTACGTTCTCCACTCCAACAGTAATGTTACTACCACATTTCCAGTTTTCCCTCCTGTCCTATTTCCTTTTACCCGGCCGAAAACTTTTGTGAGTCTTAATGCTGAGCTGTGTGTCAGCACAGCAGAGTAATTTGTAAGAATGTAACATAAATTGATTTTGCCTTCATTGAGCTAAAGTTTTAATAACTTTTTTAAAGGAGATATCCTATGTGCCTCTCCTCCATAATAAAAATATACAAAAGTACCAGTTCTCTTCCTTGGAAATTCAATGTAGTGTGTCGGAATTCTATACATGTCTTGCTTCGATGGAATGGAATACACACTTTGTGACCTTCGATTCCATAAGCCTTGTAGATATATAGACATTCATCTTTAATGTTTTACTAAACTAGAATTTATTTTTACTACATTCAACATACCTTCTCATTTGCTTCGTCTCTGCAAGAAAATCTCTTTCTTTACAATTGTAGCGTACAATTTTAATGATTATACGTTTTAAAAAAAATGGATGTATATCTTTTTAAAGGAAGGAATGAGGAAGAAAAAGTGAAATACTCCGGCATAATAAAAGTGCCCTCTTGCCCTCTATTTAATACATATAAAGAGGGGAATATTGCTTCCAGTGTACTATATCACAAATAATGGCGCACCCTGGGAAATAAAATACATTTTATATTAAGAATGTGCCAAAGGTTTCGTAGCAAGCAACTAATAATAGGTTCTTATTAGTAAAGAAAGGAATACTATAAAATTATATGGCGTGTTGTACAAAAGTTGTCGTTTCAAGGCTTCTCAATTAAAAATTTCAAATGTTGAAAAGAAATTTGAAGACTTGTGCAAACTTTTCCCAAGCCAGTCCTCAAATGTCATATATTGTATACTTTGACAGCTTTATAAGAATGACACTCTGAAAACTTTTTATTGTTTTCGGCTGAAAGCAAGTTTGACGTAAATGAACATTTTATGCAGGATGGATTTATTTATTTAAGAAATATTTTTTGCTTGATTTATACATGTAGCCTGTGAGCACGTTTACTCGGCTTATCCACAAACGGATGCTTATCGTGCAAAAATTGACATATATATTCCCTACTTAAAATACTAACTCCCTGGTCATTTTGGAAAGAACACGTCGGTGTCTTTTTTTGGGTTGTTGGAAAGATGACCTTGTACACAATGGACAAGTACAAGCTCAATACTTTACCTGTTTTATGTGTCACGTGGTACTTGACTTTCAAAGGTACACGGTATAACTTTCTATAACATCGTGGCTGAATTTCATGAGACCTTTTTTTCTAAAGAAAGGATGGCACGTACGTGTTTCAAACAGTTACACGTGTACATATCTATGAATCTATGTATACATGTTCATGTTATACGAGGAGCGTCAACCAGTTTGGTGGGAAGAAGCGAGAATAGTTGAACTCATTTGAGTTCCACTTTTGTGAAAGATCCTATTCTGTACAAACTAGATATTCATTAGAATAGAATGGGCCACAAAAAGTCTTGCGAACAACGGCAAGAATTGACTTTTTCCATTGCATTAGCCACTACGTGCGGCTATTTTACTTTTACCCCATTCCCTACCAACCTTCTCACCAACAACCACCACCGCCACTACCACCACTCCGGCAGATCCTATAACGCTGCTGGCGTTGCTCACCTGGTTTTTTCAAAAGTCATCTTGAGGAAGTATGCTCTTTATGCCACGGCTGCTCTCCTGCTTTCCTCTTATTGCAATAAAAAGAGAGAAAACTACCGCAAGATTACAGCAACATTGGTATTCTGTCCTGCGACCGCGTAAACGCGGATGCAATGCTATTACGTAAGACCATTTTCTTATCTGCGTCCGGTGTATATAATGATAGGCACATGCTCTCTCTCTCTCGGTATGACTTCATTGCTGATTCCTCGAAGAAAATATTACATTATTACCCCCACCACGATATATATGCGTACATATATCCCCAAAAGAGTTGCATTCAAAGTAAGCCATAAGTATACTTTCCTTCCCACAAATACGCGGCTATTACGTTCAGAAACTTTCGACTTATTTTCATCAGTGAAAGTGCAGCCTCCTCTTCCCCTCTTTTTCAGACAAAAAGTATAGCCTGTCGAAATAATAATGGCGCTACTGTGCTATTATTATGGAACGAACGATGATGATTATGATGATGGGAATGGTGGTGTCGGTGTCTGCGATGCAAATTGCAAAAGGTTAGGGGTGAACTACAAATCGAAAAGGAGTTTTTCTACAAGACGAACAGAAAAGGGAAAAGGCGTGCCGACTCAAATACTCCCAGGATATTTTCATTATCAACATCAACAGTGGTGGTGACTTTCAATACGTCTACCTCGTCTTCCTCCTACATATAACAATACCAACGGTCTGTGGCAGACTGACATCAAAATCCATAAATGGCTTTACTGCTGTTGTTACCGAGCACCCCACCACTGGCAGATCGGGTTGTTGGTTATAGTTATGTGCTTATTATTGGTTAGTCATAATACCCTTACGTATCAAATAGCAGTGATTCAAATGTTAAACTGTTCATCTCATCACAGCATATATTACGCCGGAAAAAAACCAGACAAGCCAGTAAGTAGTATGATATATTACATTCTCTATTACCATTGAACAGGCAAGGAAATCGCTGTATATATCTTCTTCATATAGAGTAAACATACACATACATACATACAAAGACTGTTTATATTGGGTGAGTAATTTCTTCAACTTTCTTTATTGCATTGCATCTCGCATCCCTGTGTGTGTATGTTAAATCAAACTTGTTCCAGCAAAAGTCAAGACTTGTTAAGGCTATTCTTTCGTGGTATTAAGTACTATTCCAAAGGAAAGAGAGGCAGATGCAGGAAGTCATTATATCTGTACAAGTTTCAGGAGTTATTAGCGGAGAAATGACAAGTGCTCGAGTGTTATAATGACGCTATTATTCTTACAGGAGCTGTACAGTTAGCTCCTTTTATATTATTAATAAATGTCATTCTAGCATCACGTCTCTCTACAAGACGTCCGCCTTCTCTCATCTTTCTTTTTTCTTCGTCTTTTAAGTTTGTTTTCAAATAAGCCCCCACCACTACATTTCTTTTGGTGCCTTCTTGATCACACCACACAGTTCACAATGTAAATTGTAAGTAATAATAGTAGTTCGGAAAGTGGCAAAATAAGAAGAATTCTGATAGAAGATACTATACACTTGTAGTCCCCTTTTAATCAGCAGTGGCATCACAACTTCAGTACTACTAGCATCATCGTCATCGACATCATCAGAGTAGCAGCATTAAAAACTCTTGAGTGAATGCTGAAAAAGTTTCTTGTGAAGACGTGTGAGGAGCATGATGATGACTTTAGGAAAGAAGAACAAAACAGCTCAAGTGTAAAATATAACATGAATGAAGAACAAGAATGAAAGAACAGTAGTGCAAATAGGAACTCCGTCCTCTTCTCTCCTTTTCGTTGTCGTAATGAATTCATTCATCGTACCTTATAAAACCAGCCATAAATTCTAGCCTGCTCTCTTTAAACACGTGAGCGGAGAATAAATAGTGGTTACATGACAACATTTAAAAAGACGGGAACAGGCTTCAAAATTCGGGCTTCAGAGCTTATTCAAATTTCAAATAGGTACACGCATAATAGTGACATTGTGTATTTGTGTTTGCTTGCTCGACAAAGGGAAAATTGTAGGGAAGAAATAAGAAATTCATTTTTTTTCTCCACACCACACAGGACGGCCAGGCCATTATCTTGTGTACTAAAAATCCGGACCGTGCTTCAGTGTGACAAGCTGCAAATTGCAAATCTTTTGATTGCATGCATGAAAGAAAAAATATATATAGTTTTGTGTCTGGGTAGTGGTGTGTGTGTACCATATGCATGGGCCAAGGTACGCACGGTAGCTTTGAGAGAAGACAATGTTGTTACGTTACGGTTTACCTCAATTTATGATGGGCTACCATATCATCATGTGGTATGTATGAATGGCAGGCTCCACGGTAACAATGAAAGCCAAAATTTTCTGAGAAAGATCTCTTGACACAAAAATTAGGATCATTGTTATAAACTGGTGCTAGGATAAATGTTCCTGTAAGGGTAAATGCAGAATATAGAAATATATATATATGTGTGATGATGCAATTCTGAATGATAGAATGGAGCTGATAATACGACAAAGGACGACATTCATTCGAAAGCTTTTGCTGAGTGTGTGGTTTGATGTCAATATAGGGAGAGGGAGGGAAACTCTTCTTTCATTGATAATTTGCACGCTCCAGCAACACAGCGAGAGGACGTGTTTTGCAGGTATAGGTGGAAGTACCTCATATAGGTAGGGTAGATTTTTACACACTTTTAAAACGTAGAATTGCGGGCTCCAGTCACCATGATGATCTCTTTTTGTCTGGCGTTCCCGTTCCGACAACAATACCTTGACAATGATGCTACTGATCTGAGGAGAATTGAATAGAGTCGTGGTGACGATAATATAAGTCGTAAGAGTAGCAGTAATGGAAAGGGTGGTGGAGGTGTTTTACTAAAAGTAATACTTCACCTGAACCTGGTGCGCCTCCAGCACTACATTTCCGGAATCTGGAAACATTGTTTTGGGGTTTACGGTGACTTTGATGATGATGTCGACGGTAATGATGCAACTCGACGACGATGGTGTTGTTGATGATGGTTGTGGTGGTTTCCATATCGTGATTTTATTTGCGGCAACTGCTGCGATGGAAACAAGTGGGGGAATGGGAATCTCATAACAGCTCCTTGCCCAGACAACTGGGAAAGTTTCCGTTACCGTTTGCCGAGATGTAGACATGTAGCAAGATTGTCAATAGATGAAATCCCGGATTTAGCGGAGATCCTTTCTACCTTTCTACCTCGTTGTCATTAATGCACCATTTGAAAATACCGTGTTTTGTGACGATGGGAAAAGAGAATCACGTTATTTTCCGGCTTACTTGTTTTCGTTTCATGCAGAATGGCGGTAGGACAGAGAATGCGAGTGGTTATTGCAGCCTATAAACAGATTAGAAAGTTATTTATTTTTTGCTGTTGCTTTGCTTGTTCTCTTCCCCTGCTTTTTTCTCTTGTAAATATATGTATAGCGTTGATATGTTTTTGGCAGAACGGCTTCCCAAGCTCGTGGCGACTTTTGAGAAGAGATGCCGTAGTAGTAGAAAGTAAATGTTTACTTTCTGTCCTAAGCAAATAACTGAAAAAAATCTTATTTTTTCTCGTTTTCCAGTGACCTATCCTCGTGGAGACATTATTATCAAGGAAGGTGACACGCTCGAAGTGTTTTGCAAATTGAATCTTACCAACCCTGCTGCAGAAGGCTACAATGCCAGCTATATAGATTTTGTATTCAGCAAGGCTCACGTTGACCCGGAACGAGTGGAAAAGCAAGTTCTCAATGCGACAACAGCAGTGGTCCGTGTGACGCATATGAATGCGTCCAATCCCTTACTGTTTTGTGTCATCAACCGATCCAATGGCACCAATTTTGAAGTATGCCGGAATGAAATCGAAGTTGGATGTAAGTTTTTAACACTATCGTCAGTGTACCTGTAATAAATAGACTGTCATGGTGGGGTAATAGGGACTAGCAGTCGCTACTTGTAGTAGCGATTAAAGTCTTTATTCATGGTCGACAAATAGACCCTAGTAGAATCTTCTCTCCTTTTGTCTGTTTCCTCTCAGCTTTCCTCATTATCGCCACTCCCCAGTTTCCGTTTCCAGATCGCTTTCACTTTGTTACCTTTTCTTCCATCTTATCTAATGTATGTACTTTTCCTGAGATCATGATAGCGTTCAAAATCAACCACTTTTTCGTTTTGTATTCCCCGTTGATGGGCACAACTCTGAAATGTTTGGGGGTTCTTTTTGTTTCCGAGAAAACGAAGGAAATCTTATTTTCCTTTGCTCATCACTCCGGTGATGTGAACGATGATGATGATGATGCTGCTGCTGGTACGTTTACACTTGCCGTTAGCAAACTTGTACGAGCGGTTGTTCCTCCGTGAAAGAATATTTTTGGAAAGGGCCCCAACTAAATTTCTTAAATCACTTTTTCTGATTTAGTAAGGAAAGTATCGTCTTTATAAAAGTAAATTTCTTCGGAACGCTGGAAATGCAATATGCCGTTTCTTTTATCAGTTGTTTTCCTCCCAATTTTTTGTGGTGTTGCGAAACACTCCACCATTAAAATCAATATCAGTTATCACAGGTACAAAAACCATTATTGTCATCGACGTAAAAAAACTATGTATCAAATTTGATGCTGGTTCCCGTCAGTCAAGAGGGGTTTCTAATTACCGATAATTACAAAACAGTTCACTTCATTATTTCCCTCCCGCCAAGTAGAAAAATACAAAGAAAGCGAAAATGTTTGAGAAAATACATAATAACAAGATAAAATTTCATCTTCTTTTTTCCAACGGAACTAATAGAGACACCAAAATCAGACTCTGACAATAAGTTAGAATGAAAATAATGCTGATTGGGACGTAGTAGAATTTTACGAAAGAAGAAGTTTCATTGCTTCAAGTCTTGACTGCCACTCATTACCACTGAAACATCACCACTCAACTATGATGTCTCCCTTAGCGTGTAACATCTACATTTCCAGATCGGCACTTCTCCTTGCGTATAAATAAGTAAAAAGGGAAGGAGGAAGGAAACCGTGAAATTGCTTGTCGAAGGGGAAGATATATAGAAACATGGTGTCCTTTTTGATGCCAACGGTACAACTATTGATTACTCCGCTTTTTCCGGAGAAGC
Organism: Callyntrura sp. NNG-2020; assembly: GCA_027744055.1. Classification (NCBI taxonomy): domain Eukaryota; kingdom Metazoa; phylum Arthropoda; class Collembola; order Entomobryomorpha; family Paronellidae; genus Callyntrura; species Callyntrura sp. NNG-2020. Next base: position 8,919 of record JAHZNE010007641.1, on the reverse strand, counting down.
ATCATCATCACCATCGCGATCATCACCGTCATCCTGGCCATGCCACCATCATGTATCTAACGCGGCGTGAAGGATCATTCAACAATTTATTTGACTTGTTTGTAAACTTATTATCGTCCAAGCCACTACGAAAACCCGCATCGGCTTAGACACATAACTCACCCATTCTCCTCCCGATAATCTGTTCAATTATTTCTCCTTTTCTTTTGACCTTGGCAGATGCCCCATTACCGGTGATAGACTTCCGTTGCATTTCCAATGAATGGAGGAACTTAAATTGCACTTGGAAATTACCACCAAATCCAGTACAGACCACGTATAACATCTCGCAGATTGTCAGAAGGTAAGACGGAGTAAAGTAATGAAACAAAATGGCGACAGAATATATGTTGCTCGTGTCATGGTATTGTAGCAACAGCAGCGATTTTGTTGATTGGAATAGAATGAGCGTAAAATAGTACATAATGTTACGACGATGTCCTGATCCAGCGTTTCACTAATGATGGGCAATCTCCGAAAAATTACTTGCCTTCACAGCCTGTCTCCCTTTTGAGGGATTTAGATTGCTTTGATTTACGTATAAAAATGTTCAGCAATAGCTGATTACCAACAACACCATCCGTTTAATCTTCGTCAGACGTTTAGATTGGTTGTGAGAGAATCTTGAGTTTTCTTTTGCGATCTTTCCTTTTTAACATTTTGATGATCCATCGCCTCATTTCCAGCGAAAAAAACAATTTATCATGTACCATGTTGAATTTGAATGAAAGGCATTCTCGTTAGCTATGTCAATTTTTCCTCAAGTCAAAAATGCCAGCAGACCGAAATGATTACTGTTAAAATTATGTTTTTCTTCGTAAATTGGTAAATTATCAAGGAAACTTTCATCATTCCTTCTAAAAAATCTTTTAAAAAATCAGACAATTTTTTTGATAGTAAATGTAACGAACGCTGTGCTCATTTCTTTTACTTTGCTTGTATGACGACCATGGAACTCGACGGGTATACATTTTTAATATACTGAATGTATTCTGTAAGTTAATTGTGCTGATGAAAGCAATCTTTGCTTACGTTCGTTTCCTCCCTTGTGATTATTATGCTGTTTGATTGAGGCTTCAAGTTTCAATTCACCGCAATAACAATACCTGCTTGCCACAAACAGCAATAATAATATTCATGTTTTGTAATGAATGGATTTCCTCTTGAAACCATCATCTCGTCGTCGTCATCACCATCATCCCAAAATGAAATGTAACGGACCATGGCAAGAAAAAGCTGGAAGTTAGGGAGGGTGGAATTAATGCTTACTACATCCACAAAAACAGTGAAGTGTTGTAGTTTTGATGCGGGAAAATTGAAGGAATTCCATCACATAACACATAATACGTAATATTACTAAATTAGTAGTAGTGGCACGGTATACCACTACAACACTCCAAGTTGATGATAATTCGTTTGGAAATACAGTTTGCATAGAAAATGAACCCGAAAAGCAAAACTATTGAATTCTGTTGAGATGGGCAGTGCAATTAGAAATACAAAATGTATACAATTGCTGTTTTCAGCTGTATTTCATATTTCCTCACATAAACAGAATTGATTCCAATTGAGAAATTGGAGAGAGATGAGAGTGACGATGTTGAATGATTAGAAACTGATGCTGATGATGATGAAGCGGATACTGCTGTTGAAAGAGAAAACAAGCTAATTGTAGAGAACGTACAAATAGCAAACTGCTCGAGTAATTGAATATGTGCATATTTTTTGCTTTTAATACAACTCAAACCCAAACTATACATATATTAGTCCGTTGGACGGCAATCTACAGGAAGTGGTAGCGGACTTACTACTTCAAATTACATGAATATATTTACACTACTGAAGCACGTGAAAAATAGAAATAACTTCTTAACTGACAGATGTTTCTCGCGCTTTCTTTTCCTCAGAGTTGTATGTCTACCACGCACTATGATTGATGTAAGTTCAGACAAAATGGCAACGGCAACACAATTTACAAATTATCGTAGTCATGGGCGGCGGAAGCGGGAGGATGGGGGTGACAAATTTACATTGTGCACTTTGACATTACAACATAGGGAGATCAATACATTACAGGATACGACTGTCCCCCAGCCCCCCTCGTATTTATGAGGTTGTACCGCTGCCACTGTTCCAAGTACAACTTGACAACTTTGGGAAATAAAGATTGAGCTGGTTCAACGTCTTAAACTTATATAATCCAAATTAGCAGAAAATGAATACCATTAGTAATGATCCATCACATTATCACTTGTACAAAAATTAGCTTAGAAATTAGGTGCATGTAGAAAAATTACGTCACATGAGCATAGCAATAATTTTTTGATACTTCGCATACATTCGGTTAATCGTCAATCTTAAAAGAATCTAGTAGCAAAGTTTGTTGGTTGCTAATATTGTCATTTTGTTGTGTCGCAGTACTACTTGAAGATAAATGGACGAGAGTTACTTCATCAGGTACATATCCTGCTGGGAAATGCAATGTTGAGGAAGATGAAAATAGTCACAATATTAATATAAGTATAGCGCAAGTTTCATTGCCGTAGAGAAAGCAATTTTCACCACAGGAAGCATTGCAAATTATGAGCTTAAAACCAATTTATTTTGCTCGCTTCTTCCTTTGTCGCATCAGCACAATTTTTTCGAAGATTAAACATTAATTCCACATGCATGTTTACCATAAAATAGTAAATTAGTCAGCTCCACGCTGTTGAATAACTAAATTGGAAATGCAAAATATCCTGATTTTCCCGCAATATGCATGCTGCATTGAAATTGAAATTAATCAAATATGGTGGGATCCATAATGTAAATTATTTTTTGCTTCATTTATGTGCACACGTGTGAAGGCAGAGGTTGGCGACCGAACATTTATCAGCTTATGTTTGTGTAGGTAACAATAGAGCAAACACTATACCCCAAATGAAAAGGATAAAAGCTCCAGCCTTAGCCATCTCCAAGACAAATAGTATGAATTTATAAAAATACAAAAATATACATTTATCACTACAACAGTTTAATCTTTGATGTTGTTACAGACGGAACAATATTATCTCAAGTCAGTGGGTTCTGTTACTAAATCATTACATAAAACACAACTAACGTAAGGCAGCTTCTGCAAAATGTCAATTAGCAGTGGCCGCTCGGTTCTCGGTTTTTTGTGAATTCTCAAATTTCAAATATAACTTGCGAGAAGATTCAGATTGCAGCTGGTAACATCCACATGTAATCCGATGCTTTGGTGTTATATATGTTCTAGTAAATACAGAGAGAGAAAAAAAATTAAAATAAACGCAAACACAATTTTAGGTTCTTTTGGTAGACCGACGATGTTGAATTGCCTACTTTTCCTTTCCCCTGCAAACAAGGTGTTGTGAGGCACGAGTAGAACACGAGTTTAATTTAAATTATCATTATCATGCATCAACAAAGCCGTAATTTTCAATTTGTGTAATAGTAATTGGTTTGTATTTACGCTTCTTCGCAAACTGCTACTTTAAATGCTAATAGTGCCACAAATCTAATATTGACATTGGTATGTAAATTTTATTATGTACTTGTTCAGAACTTAATTGAATTTGCCTCTTGAAGCAGTGAGATGTTTTATGCTTTCATCAGCATTTCTTTTTTGCCGCCACCACGACGGTTTTTGAAAAGGGAAAACCAAAATTAACACATGTATCTACAGCTGATTAAACAACACGACTTCTACAGCACTGATCAAATAGATCAAATCACATTTTACCCTAAAACAAAAATACACTTGAGTTTTCCTCCATTCTTTCCCACTTTCTTTCCCGCAGTTTGTTTGACTTGGCTTCTTGTTTTTGTGCACAAAGGGAAATTGCCATGGTGATGATGCCGGAGAGAAGGATGATAAAAAAGGCTGCATTTGCATAATCTTGTTCTTTCTCGGCACAGGAATGCTTGGCTCATTGTTGTAGTCTCATCATAGGATAGGATGGGGCATACTTTCTTATTTCGACGTTACAGTCAGTGATAATGATTGGGAGTTAGGGTAGGTACGACGGGAAGCTCTCATATCTCTATACGTAGACACCACTCTAGTTATTTTAATAGAGAAATATGAAGCTCATACACCGTGCTTCCTCTTTTCTCTGTTTGTTTTTACTCTGCGGATTTCGTAGGAAATTAGAAATGAGCAAGCATAAGCACACATACACACACAGAGACAGATTTTTTTAGACGAGCGGATGAACGGGGAACAGGGAGAAAGATCAAGAAAGAATGACATGGGAAAAAGGAGGAACGGATGCTACGAAGATAAGCGATGCGTAACATTTCACTGGTCGAGTGTGAATGAGTGTCCACCTATTATATGAAATGAGGTTCATTCCCTGTTCTCGATTCACGGGGAGTTGTGCAACGGGGCTAAAATTTGTGTTTGATTATTACGCTGATAATAATAATAATAATAATATAAATATAAATAGCACAGTTGTGATTACGTGTCTGGCAGGTAAAACCAAGGTTGATAGATCATGTTGCACTATATATTGTTCGTAACGTGTTATTTTGGCGAGAATCGATACTGTCATCGTTTAACAGAGATAATATGAGTAACACATATGTCTGTTATACATTTGTACTTCCGTGAAGCGGATCTGCGTAGGATTTTGTTTGATCATGTTACTGAGTTGCTACACACAGAGTAATCAATAGTCTTTAATAATGTTCTTATCAAAAGTGTCACCAGTATACAGTCGCGACACACATCAGTTGATCAATACAAGTATTTTTCCAGGGGAACATGCAACGCGTAGTAGTCTCGGCTCATTAATAAGTTCGAATAGTTCGTTTTAAATTGTACTTATTTTGAATTATTACTTTGCCCGGGTTCTATTTTCGTTGGCATGTTACCGTGAGCTGTAAACGGAGGAAGAGGAGAGGATACTATGTAAGTTACAGGTATATCTAGTCGTAAACCGTATACATTTTAAAATTGAGTCACTCAAGCAGCGGCATCCTATTTCAATGGATACCTTTCTACACAAATGCATTTTCAATATGATCCACTGTATCCAGCTACTGAAATAGTAGTGTTCCGCGCTACTTTCCGTCTCCATTACGAAATGTATTTTACTCCGTGTCTTGTAGTAGGATCATATTACATGGATGCTACAAACTACACGTGTATGCATGGATTTTTTGTATGAAAGGTGCGCATTCAATCGAGAAGCTCTTTTAAGTAGATTTTTTGCATGAAAACATGTGTAAATCACATAACAATAATAATAACCAGGGTGCAAAACCGGTGGTGGTGGTGATGCTGGTCGCAGTTACAAATAAATATACATGTATGCGAAAATGGAATAGGGTATGTCTAGTAAATTTAGGGGGATATGAAATATACAGCAGTGGTCCCATGCCTGAGTAACAGCATCATCAATATTTACGGCTCATCATAGGTAAATACGTTCACCAGCAAGGTACTTTCTCTGTGAGAAAGTGGGCTTGTATAAACGTATGTCGAGTACTGACGATATGCCTACGTTATCCAACTGGCTTTTGCCGTTTCCCATGTCGTTCTGCTATAAATCTGCAATGATGTATTGTGGCTACTGTGCTACTACTGTAACTAATCAGACTGTAAATATCAGCTAGTACGAGGGTACTTGAATCTATGCAAGGGGAGCGAAATCCTTGTTGACATAACGAGAATATCAGAGGGGTGACGTCTTCGGCAGGAACTTTTTTGGACCTTGATCACTGTTGGCCCAGTTACTACGTAACTTTTTATGTATATGGGTGAAACTGCACGACTATATTTATGAGAGGAAGAAAGATGGGTACCGGAGAAGACGGAGAAAGTAAGGAAGCAACGATGTTATTATTAAATATGAGAAGAATGAAGATGATGTGTCAGAAGGCGGCTCCAGCCATAAACTGACTAGCTGTGATTACTTGACGTGTTCTTAGGATGCGATCTTCTCAGGAATAATGTTTAGTTTTCTCGTATATGTGTATAGTATGTATTATGGTATTGGAGAGTTATTACGTGCAACGTGTACTAGTCACTAGGTTTATACGATGCAATAGATTTGTCTGTGTGTGTATGTATCTATTTATACAAAACTCAATTCTACCGCTGCTGTTGTTACTTTCACAACAACCAAATTAATGATAATGGTAATGATGAATGTATTTATATGTTTGTCTGTTTTCATGATGATGACAACTTGGCTTTTCTTCATCTAGGAACGAAGTCTTTTGCCCGAACACAACCCAGAAACCGACATCGTGTACTTGGGATCGCCACACGGAGCCGCACTATAGAGCCAACGTGGATCCTATATTTATTCGGATCAACGGCACAAATGCCCTCAAGCCCTCTGGCGTTATTTGGGAGCGCAAGTTTACCTTGGCGACAATTGGTATGATGATGCAAGATACAATTTGTTTTACAGAAATCAGCAAAGGACTCTTGTAAGTGTGATGGTACTATCGTTATTGTGTATTTTTTGGATGGTTTGATACAGTGATTCCGGAAAAACCAACGTTTCGACCCCCTGTTCAGATTTCGCCATCTCAGTACATGCTGAACTGGACGTTTTTAAATTTTGAATACTTCATGCCTGGCTTGAACCACCAACTTTCCGTTTGTTACTTGCTCCAAGGCAAGCAGACATGCCAAAGGACGGTAAGAGTAAAAAAAATATAAGTTAATGAAAGCAATGTGTTTGTGTCTCATATATAATTTGATCGCATTATGGCACTGCACTGCCAGGAAAATTGATGTATGGCATGACTACGATAAACATTATTGGGCACTTTTTAATCAAATTTTGACTTACTTCCTCGCCGCCACCATCCTCGCATTTATCCATTCAGATGACTCAGAAAACGAATGATTTAGTGGAAACATCCTGTTAAACAAGAAATCGCTCCACTGCTCTAAAAGACGGAGGTGTAGGTAGATAAGTAAAAAAAGTGGAGGAAAGTGTATGCAGCCAACACTAGAAAAGGCACGGTGGTTTGCCATAATATTCTGCTGATAGATTGACAAATGTTGAAGGAAAGCAAACATTTGCTCAGTTAGCTACACCCTGTGCAGATTTCAGTAGTGCATAAATTCTGGCATAAAATTGACGCACTGGTGAACAGCCCTTGAATTCATTATTAAGTTGTTCACCATGTAGTCAGCATATTTCGACTATAAACGTCCCTTTCTCCTATAACCCACGCAAGAATATTATTTGAATAGTCTAACCTGTCACTAATTAATGACTGACTTCATTTTTTGAAAAGTAGCAAAAGTACTTAAAAATAAATTATTTCCTGTTTCCAGCTTCTCCCTAAAATCGTAACGTGCTATACCCGTTTCGGAATTATTAAAACGTTTTATCGTAACTGGGTTTCCACTAGTATAATATTGTAAATAACGAAACACCTCCACACATTACATAAAAGTTACCCTTGTTTCAACCTCTCGCGTTATATAGTTTGTTGCTTGCTTTTTTTACTGCTGTTGTTTTTGAGTCGCTACTAAAATAAAGACAGTCCTTGTAACCGGAGTGTGAATGCTGATTTTAACATTTTTATACGCATCTATACAAGTGTTTATATTGTACAGCCGAAGTCTATTAGAGACATTCTTTACGCTTATGTTTATGCATGTAGTAGTTAGTACGTTAAGTGTGTACCAAGTGAAGTGTGTACTTGTTTACACAATATTTATGCAATATTAAATTACATTTCTTCAGCAGTTAAAAAGCATATAAGCATGTTGTTCAACGATAGTTTTCTTCCGCTCGAGTAGCTCAGACTGATTTTCTAATTTACGAAGTACAAACAAAGTTAAGCTTACAACATTCCCCGGGCGCACGTCACTGGGTAAGAAACGCTTCCTTCGTGTTCCTCGTCTCGCTCATCTCATATTTTCAAGTACATTTATTTGGAATTCTTCAGTGAGCACAATTTTCGCTTGCATATTTTAAATGGATATTGTGATGTCTCAAATTTGGTGAAATCGACATACCTTTTATAGATGTAGCAGCAGACGCGCTGCTGATGATAGTAGCACACTAAAGTCACTTAAAATACCATTAGACAGAATATGTAAATGTGCTTCTGATTTTGTTGTTGCTGAAACTAGTGACGATATTGCTGCTACCTATGACTCTGACTGACTAACTGTCACTTGTCACAGTCACAGTATACTTTACAAGGGCGGTAGAAACAGTTTATATAAATAGCTTGCTTTTTCTCATTATTCGAATGCATGACAGTCAGACATCGCCTGTTACTTTTGCTTTGACAACCTGGGCCGACTTCTGTGCTACATCTTGACAGCTTTGGCATTTTCAAATTGTCTCGTCAATCGTCACAGAAATTGTAGATAAGGCAACTTTGACCTTTTCACTGAGACTGGAATCTAGAAATGAATAAATCCATTAACATTTGGAATGTTTAACGATAGATTCTACCCTTTAATAACGGCAATGTAAGACTATTTTTCCGCTTTTATACCTCGAGTTACGGAAACGCTCTCTCTTGTTGAAATACTGAATGTGTACGCTTACGGTTAAAAGGCTGTTATTACAAGTAGCTGAGTATTGTCTCTTCTAGGCACGTTTTCAAACAATAGTTTGACTCGTACTGTTTGAAATAATCTAAACCAACATCAGTTGGTATACTATCAGTTTATTTGAGCAGTCGAGTTTTTTAATACTCTGCCATGCCTTCTCTTTTCTCTTTTCTCCGATTTTGTCTTCTACATGTAATAAGTAGTTAGTAGTTGTCACAGTTGGGTATCAGTATCTACTGCAGTAGCGAAAATACTGAAGTACCAGTATCAGTAGCAGTATTGGTCATAATACTGATACTTTTACTGAAAAAAGCTTTTGAAAATCCCACTAC
>JAHZNE010007640.1:0-19256 GCA_027744055.1 Callyntrura sp. NNG-2020 | reverse complement strand
TATAACGATACGTGTAACACGCTGCACTACACATACTGAGAAAAAGGCATTTATTAATATGTGAAGCGTTTAATGATTTGATTATTATTATTATGATGACGACCACATCGATGAGAGGTGTTGCTAGAAAGATTTTTAATGGAAAGAAAATAGCAACAGAGAGAGAGAGGGGGAGGGAGAGAACAACAAGACATGCAAGTGGTAGTCTTTTAGAAACAAACGAAAATTTAGGCTGTTTTGGCTTAGCCGTATCAGTAAAATGTCTCACTGCTTCTGGTACTAACCACCGACCGCTTCTCTGCAGGAGTAAAACCAAAACAGAAAATGATTCGATTGAATGCAGTTCATTGGATTGGAATTGGCATTAAAATATGAAAGACGATTAGTAATCACAGCGTGACCTCTTATGTCTCACGATCCCTTTTTGTCTGTAATAATCCGATAAAAAGATTCTCCTTCCCACATGCATACATTCATTTTCTGGCTTCTTGTCTTCCTATAGGTGTCTTGGTAACTTTACAAGACAGCGGAGAAAGTTACAAGTTAGTAGAAAGGAAGATGTTGATATAGGAATAAAGAGCATATGTGTGTATAGGAGAAGGAGTAGAATTCTCTCAAAAGTCTACACTGACTACGTGGGGGAAAGTGTTTTCTCTGGTCTGATCGTTCCTCTGCTTTCTGTATGATCCGCTTTTGGAGAGACTGAGAAACTGCGCGGAATTTTGATGGGCTACCATGTGAGATTTGGTATGTCTTAGAGTACTCTAAGGAGTATATGCCCATGTTTGAAGATTTGTAACTGTTCACACACACACAGCCGGAAACTTTGTTTCCACTTGAGCAACCTTTGATTCTCTTTCGCGCTTGAGTGAAATGAACGGGAGGAACAAACCAGACAGACTCTGAGTGGGTTTCAAACCACGTCTGACCATAATAGAGCTGAATAATCTTGAATGTGTGCATCTTCGTAGTTGTAAATGGGTTTCCGGTTCAGGAGAAAAAATAGGAAAATAGTATTTTCTCGAAACCAATAAACGGTTAGAAAATTCGGCTAAACGTACCTGCAGAGTATCATATGGGTCGGGTCACATAATAAAATTAAAATTTCCATTTCGACAGCTTAAAGGTAACCTATCATAGTAAACGTTATAATTACCACAATTTGCATTATTACCAGTATTTATTCTTTTAGAAATATCAGAAAATGACAAACTGTAAATGTTTTTGAATTCTAATTCTTCCAGGGATGCCTAAACGGTACCAAGAAGATCCGTTCTGAGTAAAAGCAATTTTTATGTGTGCCCCCCTCTGTGCTCACTTGAAAATGGCCGACAACTACAAAACCGCGCATGAAGAATGTACAGGATGGTAGAAAATTTTATTTACGTTGTATTTATAAATAATACGTATCATCCTGACATGACATGATGACGACGCTGTAATAATAGTCAAGAAAAGTACTACGTTACCCTGAAGAGGGAACATAAATACAGTGTGTCTAGAAGTAGTAGTAGTGTAGTGATACGAATAAATTGTTGGTTGTTGTTGTTCCTCGCACGTAAAAGTTGAAATACGAGAATAAATCCTTCAAAAATAAGACAAGACAAAGTATACTATTCTTATTACTCGAATGTTTTGCAGGTATGTCTCTCTCTCTCTCTAACAGAGCTACTTATCGATTCCACTTCACACCTGACACTTTCCATTTAGACCTGTCCAAACCCATGAATAAATTACACGTGTTAAGCGAAGCTTCAAAGAGAAACTGTTCGGTTCGCTTTCTCGTTCCTTTTTTATTTCTCATTTTCCAATTTTCGTTGTTCACCCAAGCTACCAGTGTACATATTTTATAACTTGCATCTTATTTTTTTTTATATTTTTCCTCCCAGTCGCAACTGAAACGCTATATATGCATACATCCACTCTCCCCAAATAATATATTTATTTGCTCTGAACCTCATTCAAAATGGAAAACATGTACGGAAAAATCTAAAGGACTAGTTTTACTCGTGTAAAAGTCTCCCTCTATCGCCACTGCCATTACCAAATAAAATGACTACTACATATGCATGCATAGATGCATACGTAGTCCATGTGGAAGGAAAGAAGGTTATTTTATTGCTATTTGCATTCTTCACCATCGGTATCATCATCGTCATCACCAGAGTCGACGTCGTCGTCAGCAGAGTCTCTCTCTCACTACACCGAGGTACACTCTCTCGTTTCGAGTTTGCAGGATGATGACACAACAACCCAGCAAGCCTCATTACAAATTCTGTCCACAACCCCAGCAATAATACAACAATGAGCAACGAGCACATAGCCAGCCTTTTTTTCTTTATACGCTTTTTTCTCATTTATAATTGATCCGTATCGATTGATTGATCATCATCGTCATCATCATTTGTAACGCATATATTGCCACCGATGCCTCTATAACGGACGGTCACCTTTCAATGTGGCAACACAACAGAAGTCGAAAACTAACTATTGTGTTTTTATCTTTCTGCTTACAGGTAATAGATAGAGCTTGCTAGATAGTGGGGGTAGGTACACACACGCAACAGAATAGATTTTGTGTAGCTGCATGCATGCATGCCTAAATGGTTCTCTAAAAATGATGCGATGTGACATGAAAATATTTTGGCAGGGCTTACAAAAAATTATAAATGTACGTTTGTTGTAGGTACTTGTTAAGCATGACGGGTCATCAATAGATAATGTGGCTTAAAACTCCGCTAGAATTTAAACTGCACACGAACTCTCTCTCTCTCTTCTCTTTCGAAAGAGAAAGAAAAAATTAGATTCCCAGTTTAAACATAATTTGCAGCTCCAATCATCCTCACAGACTACTAAATAGTTCCCGGGGAAAGGAAAATTCTCTCTCTCTTTCTCTCTGCAATATTTAAACTTCCACACACGTCACCACATGACACGGATAAGTAATGTATGGCAGAACCATGTTCCCCGTCACTCATTTTCCTGTTCGACGGAATTTCCCCATTTCTCGCTACCAAATTATCCCTATCTTGCCAGTTATGTTTGGTGTGGGTATTGTGTGCGTGTTTGTGATTTTACTTGATTTTCAAACTAGTTTACAAGCGCGACAATTAGTAAGGAGCTCTGCAATAATCTGCAAAATGAGTAATAATTTAGCAGGCATCAACACATCGTCATCAGGAACAATTCAAAGAGGTAACACAACAACCAGGGCAAGCATAACAAACAGCCAAACTCCTTTTTTGAGTTTTTCTACCCACTTGATGTCGTGAATTCTCCATACAATACTATTATTTTTCCCCTTTCTCCCTTTGCCATAATTTGTTTGCCTACTGCGCGGCTCTGTCATTCAAGTTTTGTTGGAGCTCTGCAGCACAGCAGACAGACAGAGAGAGAGAGATCCTGGTGAAGAGATAAAACCTTCATTATAATATTAGTACAATGGCTGCGATATTGCAACTTGTCATTTTGGTTGTGTGCTGTGACTGCTACGCGCAACAACAACTCCAACAACAAACAGCGAAAATAAATATCTCTACACGCCAGCACCAGCAGCGGTAGTAAGGTAAATGCCGACAAGTTTTTCACACACACAAGTTTATTAATCCCTCACATCACGATTTAAGTAGATTTTCGTGTATTGTCATCATTAGCATTCATTTGCAAGCATCCGTTTGTGTCATTTTCAATTTATCACATTTTTATGCTTAGCCTCGCTCCTTCGTGCAGATCAGCCACTAAAAAAATTTAAATGCAATTTTTTACGAATACGAAAATAAAAATAAGCATGGTTTCATCATCCATTATTTTCCACCGTGGCAGGTGATATTAAATCTGGCCGATAATTCAAAATTACCTACTCGGTTTGGCTGTGTTTTTCTTATACCATTGAGCCACGAGGATTACTTCGTCGGAGAAGGCAATGACGTGACGAGGACGACGACGACGATATGATTGACGGTAAAGTAAATAGGTATCGTCTGCCAGATATTTTAAGCACCTGTGCATATACACGTTTAAGCTAGTTTAAATATACGCAAGGAGATGATAATTATAATGTGGTTCAATGTAACACATTAAATGGGAATGAATGGTGGTAACAGCGAATGTACATATTTGGTTGAGTGGTTTACCAATTGAAATTAATGTTTGTGCAGTGATTATCAGACTTTTATAGGGAGGGCTTTAATAGGGACGAGGGAATAATAAGAGAGCAATAAAAATGAAATAAAGGGAATTCAAATGAGGTGTCATTTGATTGTATTTCTCATTCACTCGCTCTCTCTCTCTCTCTCTCTGCTTCTCTTTAATTCGATAAATCTACATAAATCAACTTAATATTGAAAGAGTGGTAAGGATTGTAGATATTCATCAATATAAAAAGGCCACGCCGTGCTGATGATAATCAAGTTGGTGATACTACTCAGGTGTAAACCTAATTAGCATTAAAGAATGTCCTCTCGAGTGTTAAAAAGTTGAACAGTAAAAAATTATAAAGACACTTTTCTGCTTGAACAAGCGCCACATATCACCTTTTCCTAAAACGATTCCCCTCCGGCCATTGCCGCGTCCGCCCTCGACGCGAAAACAAATTATTAGAGGGAACACCGGCACTCTCTGCCTGTTTTGTCATTCTGATTAAACCAACAAAAAAGGCAGCCAATAGTGGTGCCGAAAATATTGAGTTACTTCTCCCCGTTAATCTGACAGTGCTATCAGTCGTCGTTTCACAAATAGTTATGTAAATCATGTACGTGGGCTTGAAACCTAATAACAATAAATAAATATGACTAATGTACATAATCTTCTGACAACCTGAAACAATAACAGTTACAAAATCAGCAAGACAGAGAGAGAGATAGAAGATATCACATTAAAAAAGCCAGTTTTGTCGGCTGCTGGTGGTAGTGGTACTGCTGCTGTTGGGCTGCTTCACTGCTTCATTTGCATTAGTTTAAAAAACAACCAGCCAGCCGCCCTAAAAAATTATTTACTTATCTCCTGCCATTTAGCTCATCCATCCTACTACCTCTCTCCACAGCGAAAATACGAATGTCAACCACTTTATCTTTTTTAAAAAAAAAAGCCTTACACAAAAAACACATTGAAAGCAGGTGCTACCCGTGTTTGTATTTGTCTTCTCGTTTGTCATTTAGTTAGTGTAACAGAGGATAAAAAAGGATGATAATATAAATGATGATGATATAAAAAAGGCTTAAAAGCCTGCCCACCACCAGGCACCAACACCTTATATTATACTACTACACACGGAGGGAGATTTAACTCCCTCAAATTCTCTTTTCATCCACACGTTTTGTCTCATCAACCCACGCGCTATTTTATCGTACCAAATTCACTGACATAAAATATAAACTGTATCAGCAATCAACATTATGATTGTCGTCATATCTTCCTATATGCGCTGCTGCGACTTTTGTCGCTGGAGGCTCTCTGCTGCTGTATGCTATCGCGGATTTATGTACAGCAACAGCAGCAGCAGCCCCATACCATATTATACTTTTTATCGGTTGACAAACAAAAATGTTAAATGTTTGCATGATTTATGTAAGTAGTCGTAATGTATGTTTGCTTACCTCGCTTGCTAATGTTTGCACTTATTTACATACTTGCATTATTTTTTATCTGTGGCACTCTGTCTGTTTGTCTCTCTCTCTCTCTCTCTCTTCGCTTCATAATACAAATATGCTTCGTGTAATTGCCCCATTAAGCCTTTTTTCGTCACACGCTTCTCTCGCGCTGCTCAGAGAGAGAGAGAGATTCTCATCGTCGTCGTGTCCTTTTGGTGATTAGCTCAACAAGAGAACAAAGTGGTCTGGTTTGGCCTGCCTACGTGCCGTTTTTAATGTGCAAAGTTTCTCTCTCTCTCTCGCTTGCCCTGCGTGTGTGTGTGTCTGTTTGTTATTGAACAGGAGGATCACGTTGATTAAACAAAGTAATCTCTCAAGTACTTAATTTCGGCTATCGTCAAACCAAAAAAACATATACTATAATATATAACAGGGGATCACTTTGATAAATTAACGCGAAATCAGAACAGGACAAAGTGGTTGTGATCATGAGGATGATGATGATGATGATGATGATGTTTGGTTGGTTTGGTTTCGTTGTTTATAATAGCTATAGGCTTGCAGATTGAGAGCTTGCTTTACAAGCATGCTTACATTATCATCATCATTACACTGTTTGAAGTTTGTACACGACCGTCATGAGGAGGATGACGACGATGATGATGATGTAAGATAATTTACAGCCAACATTTTCAAGCATATAACAGTCGCTTTTGCTTGCACAAGCACTACCACGCGTGTCACAGAGTCACATGAAAAGGCTGATGATGACTATACAATAACAACAGCGACGACGAGCATTAATTGCCCAAAGTGGAGAGACCTCGCCTTTGCTTCAACTGTCAATAAAGTATGTAGTGATTAATGTCTTATTCAATTAATTCAAAAGTGCACTCACTTGAAAAGAGGATTTTAACAACTATGGGTAATCCGTCTTAATAAAAACCTGAACCAGATGCCTTGTTGAACATTGAGCATTCATTCTTCATCCTCTGGGAGCTTTCAGGGACTCGTAAATAGACTATTACACAAACAAAGAGTCTGTGTATAGCGATAAAAAGTGCCATCATTTATTCTAAATTTAAAAAACTAATGACTATATTACGCTTTGACTACGGATATAAATGCAGTAGCAACAACAACCGCATTATCCTATTTGATATGCAGCAGAGAAAAAAAACAAGAGGAAAAATGTCAGCAAAATATTCTCTTGTAAAATTCTTGATATGATAATCAGTCATAAGAACGTGGTAAAAAATCAATTCCCCTATCAATACCTCATCTCGGCACTCAGTCCTTAATGAAGTTAAATAAATAGCTGACTTACTGTCGTTGTCAGCTGGCAACGTGTAAAATTAATAGACAGGCGCAGATATAGAAAAAAGTCGTTTTTGCATACTTGTATATTTATCCGTCACTCTCTCCCTCTCGCTCTGTGGGCTTGTGTGCTTATAAGGAATTCCACTTAATTCTACACAATGGCTTAATGCAGGTCTTCCTTTCTCTCCCCGTTTTATATAAAGCGCTTTGAGAGATGAATGCAACGCAACGTAATGGCCGATGAATAAATCAAAATTGACGTGCAAAAATAATGTTGCTGGTGGTGGCGTTGTTGTTGTTGTTGCTGCTGCTGCTGGACGATGATGATTAAGCTGATTTTTTATACGCTGCATCATAAACCTGTCAGGTTTTCCCCCTTTTGACACTGTGCCCAGTTAGTCGCTATCTTTATACTGTTGTGGAGTAGTTGTCGAAGCAATAATGGAATTCACTTAATAATGCTTATAATATTGTGAAAAATGATGTAGACTAGAAGTCCATTTTGTTATATTATGATGATGGGCTTGCTGTGTGTAACTTCATATCGAGCAGTAATCTCGCACTCCAACCATTTAGCAGCATGACTATATTTATTGGACACAGTCATCATCCTCCTCCTCCTCCTCCTCGTGTGTGTGTGTATATAACTTCTCTAATAAACGACAGGGATTGTATGAGTGTAAAGCAGCAACTAAATTAACCGACGACAAGGGCCGAGTTATCCGAGTTAACTTGGCCACATGGGCCCACAGACAGATTTCATGCTTTATTAGACAATGGGCAGTTGGTGCGGTATAACCGTTTATACTTTTATAAGTACATCTCCAAAAAAGCGCTCAAACATTTCTTTGAATCATTGTTTCGTGATTATTTTAACGGACAGAAATGTACCCTGCTACTTCTGCGGCCTGTACAACACGCGTGGCATGCAGCATAAAACACGTCTACTCTCTCTCTTTCTGACCATTCGTTCCTGACTACACGCCAGCTAGCTTATTATGATCACCAGCAGGCAGACTATGAAACGTTAAAACACCCCAGATGAATAATAATAATCCCCACCCAAAAAAGGAACAACATGCTGACACGTGTGAAAGAAATCTGCCAAACACGGACTACAACATCAATAAACAAATAAGATATGCTCAACCAGCGAGGAAAAAAACTACCCAAAAATTTAATCTATGACGATATTATCCATTGTTTTCCTGTCTTGTTCATATTAATAATATTCTCGTCTTTACTACCACCATACCAGCGTATCACGTCAACAATTTATGAATAAATAACTCCATTTCGTCTCTCCGTGACAAAACGTACTCGTCTCTCTCTCTCTCAAGTAAGTGGTACATTGTATATTATGGCGAAATCGTGAAGTAGATGAGCATATTAAATAGACATGCCTGAAAGTATGAATATTCGGTGATGGTTGGTTTAGACTAGAGGCAGAAGCTCGGTAATAATAATAATGATGATGATGATAATGACGGAACAGCCGAAAATATAATGATTATTGCTTTTTATACAATCCACGCACACACTCGTCAAATCAAACAAGAATTGCTCCGAAGGACCGATGGTTAAAACCATTGTTGATGATCTTTTTGATAGCTCACCAAAGAGGAAAAAGAGGGAGAGGGGAAAATGCGGTATGACGATGAGCTCCATCCTTGAACGTTGTTGTAAGACGCGGAGTAATAATATTTCATTAATAAGCTTATGTTCATACATGGGCATAACATGCTCGTCCAACGGTAATAACATAGAATCATCTATACGGTGCCATTAACATGGGCCAAATATGCAGAGGCATTATCTATTACGATGAACTTATTACAGGGTAATTCGTGTAGATTGGTAACATATATGGTTGTAAATGTTTAGTGTGTGGTGTGTGCAGTCACTCATCATGAAAAAAGGAAAAAGATATAAAAAAGTGTTTTTGTACCAAAAAACAGCAGCACTAGTGGTGGTGTTAGTACACGGGGAGTTATGTTATGTAATAGAAGAGAGAAAATATGTACACCAGTACACACAGTATAAAAAAACGTGGAGAAGGAGAGGGAGAAAAGCCCGGTGGGCATTTAAAAGGGAAGGGCATGGAAAAATGTGTATGGGTGAGTTAGAAGCAAATAAGCACTCTATGAATTGTTATGGTTGTATATTATTATTAAGGATTTTCTCTCTCTCTCTCTCTCTCTCTCTCTCTCGCACACACAGATACAGAGGGAGAGAGAAGTCGTCGAGAATCACTCAAGAAGACAGTTCGCTGTTGGCTTATTATTACAATGCCTAATATCACCCAACCCAATCTTCTAATGGAAATTTATGCGAGGCTAATTGCTATGCAATGCGTATCAGCGGTCATTTCTCTGGTGGTGTGGGTTGGGCGTGATATTATTATTCCTTTGACTTGAGATCCTTTGAGGCAAGAAGATAAAAAAACGTAGCGAAGAGGTAGAGAGTCAAACGAAGAAGAAGAAGAGAGTGAGATGATAATAATGATGATCAGTATGATGGTGATAGAATTTATTTTAAAAACGACGAGAGGAGGACGAACCAAGCAAACAAAAAGCACAACAGGAGAAAAATAATATAAAACCTTATAGTTTTTATGGATTATCTTTTTGAAAATATGAGCAAAATACATGCTGTACACACAACCAGGTATCTATCTCTCTCTCTCCCTCTCGCATGTCAGAGTTATCTGTGTACCCATCTATCTGTCCAAATTTACAAAGAAAATTCAAATTCGTTGTCCGTCGTCGTCCGTTCCTACCCCGACGTATTAAAATTTGGTGGGCAGAATAGGTACGCATTTTTGGTTTCTTATTGCATTAAATAATAAGTGGCTTAAATGAATCCAGAAAATAATACCTACCTACCTCATGCTCTTTCACTATATACCTCAAATTATAAAACACATGTTGTATGTATACATACTTTTTCACTTGACTAGTTTAATATCATCATTCCTACTTTGGTCAACGGTGCGCGCATAGCTGAGCAAGAGAGGGAGACAGAGAAAAAAAATCTTTATCGTGATAATAACAATCATCGTCATCATCATCATTATCATCATCTACCCAGGCTTGCCTCACATTCAGTCAGGTTAATACGATAACTCCCTTTCTTCTCATTTTTTTTCTTCTTCTTTCATCTGACTTACTGATACGCGTCTTTAGCTTCATCATCATGTCGGCTTCGATGAGCTTCAGGCTGAGTGACTAACAATTCATAATCAACAATAAGTAGATGAACAACAAGACGAAAAGGGTCGACGAATAAAGAGCTAAAACATGTTATTATCATGCATGTCTAATGCAGTAAGAAGGGGTATTACCCAGCCTCTCTCTCTCCCCCGTATAAAAATTGGTTGTTATACAATGTAAGCTTATGTGTACATATTATTCTGCTTGTTCGTCCAATAATGGTTAAACACACACACAGCGCGTCTCTCCTGTCTCTACACTTATTTTAATAGCGATGAATAATTCCCCCAACAACAAGGATCATACTTGCAAGCAAGCGACCACAATAGCAACAACACCGCATTCCGCACCAGAAGTAACTAGCGATCCTATTTACACGGATAATTCAAAGTGGTTTGTATCTTTCATTGGCGTGTACATTATCTTATGTAATGTGAATAGAGGAGAGAGAGAATTAAAGATGAAGGAAAGCTAAGAAGACAACTTTGGAAAGATCTTTTTTCTTTTTGTCGATCCTGTAGTTGATGATGCTTTGACGACTCCTCACTGCGTGTAAGTGTGTATGTGCATATATCTATAAGAATCACCACCACCATCACCACCACTGTGTCTTTCGCTCAGTTTTCTCTGCTCCACCGACTCAAACTGATACCGATTGCCTCTAGTGAGATGCGTGGTAGTACAAGATGTGTATGTTGAGTACCTATAAAGTACATGCATGTTGTTTGTCCCTGTCTTTTCACAAGTTGTTAGCTCTTGTTCTTTTTGAGCAGGAGAATGTTAACTCGTTTTGTTGTTCCTGCTGATGCGATGTTCCTTGTTTAAGCAGTCGGGGAGGAGACGGGTTGTAATAATGTACAAGTGAAACCACGGACGGCAAGCAAGCCAGTAGTAATAATAATAATATCTTCGCTCCTCATCATCATCCCCTGTCTGGTATATTTACTGGGCTATTATACAGTCGTAGTATAACCTACACAGAGAAAATAATATGAGCCTGACATTCTCTGTGACTGCCTGTCTACTGCTGCTGTTCACTTGTCTTTAACTCCTTCGTTCTCCAACTTGACTCGGACCGTCATCATCATCGTCATCCTGCTTGCTAGACCAACATTGCCACAAGTAGACAAGTAAACGCTCTTTTGATTTTATTATTATGATTATCATGCATATATATTTTTTCCTCGCCTTCTCTCATCCCTCTTCTTGCTACATTGTTGCTGTAAATACGTAATGTTTTGTAAGAAGTCATACATAATACCAGTAAGCACAGGTGTGTGTGTAAATACGCATACCAATACAGCTCATCATCATCGCCATCATCATCATCATCACAATCTCATACAACCACAACAGCATTCCATTTCTCTTTCTCATTTTTTCTCTCTTCTTATTCTCTTCGTCTTCTGAAAGATTCCTTTTCTGCAGATGTGGTGAATCTGTTAAGTGAATGATTTCTAAGCTGACAGACATCGACACTCTTTTTTCTTTCCCTGTCTTTACTTCGTTACGCCAGTTTATAAATGCATTTTAAAAGTTTTACCCTCTGAGAGAGAGACGAGATTGAACAAGTGTAACCTTTTCTTTAAATTTTATTATCATCAGTCAGATTCTCTCCGCTTAATTTTATACACTTACTAGCAACGTAATCATCTATCTCCCGCTCTCTTTCCCTCGGCCTAAAGAAGGCGTCCTCTTTATATAATCAGAAATGATACGCGCTACACCGGAATTTTTGTTCGAACAAAAAGGGATATAATATCACGTTAATCACGCATAGTGATCAGTTCAGGAATCTGCTTGGCATTCCAAAAGGTTAAATTATCAACCTTATATGTTAAGTAAGGCTGCTTTTAGAGAGTTAACCTATGCATCTCTATATCTTTCTCTCAAAGTAAAAAACTCAACAAACTCCCCTTTACTACTGATGATAATATGCTGCTGCTGTGATCATGTCAGTCTTTTGAAACAACATCTTCCCATTTTGAATGATCCGACAGCAGCAAACAAGCACTGCACCGAGTAAGTATTACGATTACGGAGGATTTGGAATGAAATGCAGAAAAAATTCCCTTAGCATCCCATACAAAGCTATGCTTACGTTTTTTGTACACGGTTAACTGAAATAAAATTTTACACGGTTCTAAATATTCCTCCTGCTGCTGCGCCGTTCACAATACAGAGAAAACCATTAAAATACAGTTTTATCCATGCACGCAGGACGCAAATAGAGAAACAAAGTAAGAAGCATTCCTTGGCATTTTTTTACAACTTGACTAAAAATGAACAATGGGTACAGCTAGAAACATGTAAACGTAACAAATATGCTAATTGTGCATTTCTAGTTTCTTTGAAATTGTTTTTCGGCTTCTGTGCATATTTATTTTCTTTGGAGAGACAGGGAGCACAGCGCAGCGCAATTCAAAAAGGTGAAACATGTGTGTGTGTGTACGCTTAAGTATGTGTGTACTAATATTGAAGAAAAGAATTTGTTTTAAGGATTTGTCTCTTCGGACGGGAACGGGAGAATACTGCATTCCTTACTTGTCTCGCGAAGAAAGAAAAAGAGATAAGCCACCGTTTGCGTTCTTTTCTCTTCCACCAGAGAAACACTCTCCGAAGATTTTTCTTTATTCGTGTTAAGTAAACAAGCTTGTGTAATGCAATGTTAGAAACTGCCAGTTTCTTAAAAGGGTTAAGCATGTGATGTTGTAGTAGATTGTAATAGAGAAATGCTTGGTAAAAATGCTATTTTTTTCTCTCTTCCCCCCTCTCTCTCTCTTGGTGAACGATCTGTTACACAACGGCGAAGGATGATGTGGTGGTGAAGTATGTAACGAATTTCATGCATGCCTCATGCTTTTCATGTCAGCTTAGTGTCAGCTGGAAAACAAAATGGTTACGTTACGTTCGTCCGTTTGGCTAGAGTGAACGAGCAAGAGATTCCTATTTTTGTGTTTCACAGCTTTTCTCTTATAAAGTTCAATAATGTGCTGTATGTATTTTTTACGAAGCGTGGGTATATATATCTATCAGAGGCTCTACTAATAAGAGACAATTTAGTAATATACAACACTTATACATCGCTATATGGTATCAGTAGTCGTGATAGTTTTTCAGCTTAAATAATATTATCCTATTAAATGATGATGGGCTGTTGGTTTGGTTTTGTTAAGTAGTAAGCTCGACAAAAAATGTTCACTCACTGTCTCTCTCCCTCTCTTTGTGCTGCTCTTCTCGGCGTTATTTTACGCTACATTCTCTTTATCTCTCTCTCTATTTCTCTCTTTTTGTTGTCCCGTCCAACTTCCGTCTTGTTGGATACAGATGGTTGTGGTTAAAATAGTTTTATCAAGCGTGATGGCAGTGAGAGAAAGAGAATTCACGCTGATTTTCATATTGTCATGTGTATGCACTTTGTATATTTTTATAATGTTTATTATGGTATATACGCGTTATAGATAGACACTCATACTTAAGCATGTATGCATCCATCCACCCGTGTGGTGTGTCGTTTTTTATTCCCTCTGAAATGTGTATATATTAAAGCCTAACCAACCATGCTAAAATGACACTGTTGCACAAACATATTGAACGCATTATTGCCACTGTGAGAAAAGTCGAGAGAGAGAGAGAAGGAAAAAAGATCTTTTAAAAATACTAGAATTCAGTAGATTTTTTATTATCCACAGAGAGAAAATTACACGAAGGTTTTCTTACTTCGTGCCAAAATTAGCCCACGTCAGCCAGTCAGTCCGTCACTTTAAAAGTTAACATCAGACGACATCATCATCATTATCAGGTCCGTGTGGCATATAATAATAATAATAATGGCTTTTAAAAGACTAAGCAGAGTAATATTATGCACACCTCTATATCCCGATTATAATATGCACGCCTAACAGCGGGAGAGGCTTATAGTGAAGGTGTCGATTTTTATGTGCTAAACCGGCTCTCTTCTTTCTTCTCTTTTGCTGCATGTTGTGCTGTCTCACTTAAGGGGAATGACTTGTCTATTATCTTGAAAAGTACACAATTATTCAGCCACGAAGAAAACATAATAATTTCTGCGTCTATTTGGTGTATGTGTGTGGATGTGTGTCGTCGTCGTCTCCCGTTTGGCAAAGATATATTACGAAAAGAGTGGCGATGGATGACTATAACATGCCTACCTCTCTCCCTCTCTCTCTCTCCTATCCTCCTCCATATTATCTTCTACACCTTTTCTTTCTTTTTTTTCATGAAAATAATAAACTATATTGTCGAGTAGTTGTGTTACTGCTGCTAGTGCTGCTACTAATGATTTCTTCGTTATTCGTAGGCTGCAGACACACACAGCTTTCTGACTGAGTTGTTGTATAAAGACTTGATTTATTTTGAATCCCCGCAAAAAAACGAACAAACTGAAAGAGAAGAAAATGCGCAGAAGAAGGGAGCGAGAAAAGACTACCACATGCAGCACAAGCTGTCATTTACTTTACCTAATAGTTATCACTCCGCTGGTCATAAAAATTACCACAGTTATGTGTACAATGTTCATATATACTTTTTTTGTTACGATAACACATCCACACAAGTTTACACTCCTTCCGAGAAAATATTAGAGATGGTTTTGATTTTCAGCCTTCATTGTAACGTCGTAGGTGGCTTGATGATGATGTGAGTGCACTGAGGTAATATATGTACTTTAGGGGAAATGAATGTATGACGAGGGCGAGTGAGTGGTGGCACGATCAGAGGACGATAATGACGACGTCTATAAGCAAAGTAAAATAATAAGTATATAGATAAGACGCTTTTGTCTGCGAGAGAGAGAGGGAGAGAGAGAAAAAAAATGAACAAAATATTGTGTGTATTCACCACCAGATTCTCACACGAATCTCGCCTGTGGAGAGGGCGTAAATATACAGGCAGAATGAAGAAGAGAAATAAAAATCAAAAGCAACAGCAGAGAGATTATTATTATTATTACCATTATTATTATTATGAGCAAAGAGCTCTTCGAATGGAGACGTGTTGTATGTTTTCGGTGTAGAAGTTTGCGAGAGGAGTTACCTATGTATAGTTAGTTGTTACGAGGGGTATTATTTTTTTGTGTAGTCGCTTGCTAATTTGTACTGCGGCACGTCATCATCATCGTCCTGATGAAAAGGTACATCACGCGTAATCTGCTCAAAGGAGTTTTTTGTGCGTCGTTAGCATGAATTGAGCAAAATGCCTAATAATAATAGTAATGAAAATAGTAAAAGAGGATGATGTTGATGATGACGGTGATGATCATGAGACGACGACGACTAGAATGGAATGGATTTTGGTGGTTCTTACTGGTTAAGGAATGTTTGGGGGATCTATCTTGCCTTTAAGTGCAAATAACTCTACAAAGCTAACTAACTTGTCCACCTTTTTCTTTAACACACACGCACTCGTACAAAAAGAAGCACTATCATCATCATCATCCTTTTTGACGGGATTTTGACGGACTTGAGAGAGGGAGAGAGAGAGACGAGTTGTGAAAAGGGAGACTATTGTATTTTTTGACTGTGACTGCTCCTTTTCACCACCACCGCACACAAACAGCAAAAAGGAATATTATAAAAGGGGGAAGGATGATGATAATAATCATTATATTCGCATCTTGATGATTTTCTACCTTTTTTATGAATAGCAAATTTTTGTAAAGAATAGAGAAGGATAAATAAAAAACTGTAAAAGGAGGCTGTGCAGTCAAGAAAGGACAGAGAGGGGGAGAGAGAGAATGCCTGATTTTTTATGCCTTTGGCAATAATATTTATAACGACACCCCAGAAAAAATACGCGAGGATGATGATGATGCTGTGTGGTGATGTGTGTACCCTACCAGAAAGCCTCTTTTTCTTGCCCCACCACCACTAAAAACAACAACAACAACACTAACTATAAATGTTCATACAAGTTAGTCTGCTTGTAATATTCAAACTGTTTTTTATATATTTTGGTCGCCCTGTCTATTTTTACGTGTACATTTTTTGGCAGATTGGACGTGTAAGTAATAATGGACATACATGTTGATGGTGTGTGTAATATCACTTTAAAAACCTGTACAACAGTTAGGAAAAGCTTTGAGAGTGTAATTTTTGCAAAATAATATATTTTTTAATATACACCAAAAACAAAAAAAATGAAGTTGGCTATAATATATGGCATGATGATAGCAGCGTCAACTTGTAAATGAGATATAAAAAGGGCAAAACGTCAAATGCAGGAGGACGTGAAAGGAGTCTGTTTGAAACGTCAATAACCATCCCTTTTAAGAATAATGATGAGTAAGTATACAGTTTCTACTAACAGGTAGAGAGAGAGAGAGAAAAAAAAAAAGATGAATGTCAAGAAATGCATTTGCATTTATTATTATTTTTGTATTATTACAAGATCCACAACTCACCTGCCTAAAATTACCCATCATCACCATTTGTTAACTAATTCTTTGACAAGATAACAATGGGCATATTATTACATATATTACTGTTATGATGATTATCATTTTAATCCCTTTTTTATTCTCTGCCATCGATCCCTTTTGTATGCCTAGCTGCACGTAGACAATTTAATAAATAAATAAGTAAGGAGTAATAAATTACACATTACGTCCACTTCGAAGAAAGACACACTTGCCTACAACCAAATTGTTTCTGGGTGCTGGTTCTGGTGCTGGCTATCCTTCACAAAAACTTGATGCTAACGAGTGATGCATTTTATTGTAGATTGTGACATTTTCATTTTTAAACTGGCTTGCTCCACCGCACAATATTTTTTAAAAGGGACCAACACTAGCAGGTTATAAATTCTCAGATATGCTAAGTGAGAAAGTCAAAAGGGGTGTCAAAACGGGCTGCGTTTATTCAAAAAGCGATGAATTTATAATAAGGGCTAATAACGGTTACTCCTGATAATATAGACATGAAAAACATTTTTTTGTACAAAATATGAAAGGAAACCGGGGAAAATGAAATGATTATGTAAATCCGTAATATACAAGAAGACTAGTAATTTTTCAAACATTTCAAATTTTCCAATTTGATTTTCCGACGGTTGTTTTTATCCCAACACGTTTTTGAAGTGTATTATTTGTATGGAAATGTGTGGCTACACAGACAGAGTACACAAGACAAGGCTACAAACACAACATGGCCGTGTCTACTTTGTACCTTTTTCACTCTTTTTGCAAAATGCAGAAACGACCATTTATACAGCAAGATACACCCAGGATAAAAACGGTGTACCCCGGCTCATAAATCTTTCTGTTGTTTGTTAACACTGTGTAGTTACACAAATCCGCGTACAAAAGTTAAACCAAGAAGGCAAAATAGGCACATAAAAAGAGATGTGTCGCGTCGCGTTGTTGTTTTTTATTAAACAGGATGTAGCGATAGATATGGCACATCAACACGAAGAGACATAGACGAAAGAGACAAATGCTGAAGGTGGTGGCGCTTTTTGTCTCTCTCTCTCCCTCTCTCTCTGCACACAAACACATTCAACAGAAAATGTGATTAAATTATGCAGTCAACTCACTTCACCTCACCCATCGTCAGTCGTCAGATTCTCTCTCTCTCTCTCTCCCTGTGTCTATGTTTATAAAAAAGAGAGATAGTAAAATAAAGCCATAAAAATAAATCTGAATTCTTAATTTGCAAAAGCCTACACAAACACACACCATCGCCATATAATACCGCATAATACTTTATATTCCCACTTGGATGCCTATTTTCCTCCTGTCAAAACTTTTTATTGCGTGCTTGCTTACTAGAATAGTTTATGCTATTTACAAATTTACCGTATCCACCCAGAGAACACTTCTGCCTCTCTCTCTCTCTCCCTCTCAGCGCAAACAAACGCCAATTGCATACATATTATATACACCTTTCTATATTCTTCTTGGCATTTATGACAGTCTGGTGGTGGTATACTCACAAAAATTCTTCTGTGTGCGAGCTCACGGACAGGACGAGAGACATTTTTATTTTTACGAGGTTTTATCATTCCTCCCGTTTAGTATAACAAAATGAAATGCAGAGAGAGAGGAAAGGGACACGGTTTGAAATGAAATGAGGTATAAAGCACACAGCAAGAGCGAGAGAGTTTTTTATATTATGGCTACCAGAGTGTAGTAGCTAGTTGGTAGTTGGAATTTTCGGTCAACAGTAGTCCGCACAACAAAGGAATACTAATAATAAAATTTGATATTTATTATCATTTTGAAACTTTACTACGCATTGTTTTTCTTTTCCTACTTTTTTCTGTCGTTGATGACTTTTTACACATTTCACCTGCGCGCTTATCTATTTAAGCTTTATTCGTGCTTGGATAGATAGTACCGGATAAGGACTGTATGTGTCTGTGTGTGTTTGTGTACGTTTCTTTCAAAGTGGTCCTACTGAGAAAATCAAATTGCCGAATTGCACACCGTCGTATTATAAATTTTTTCATGGTTTGCTGTTTACTTGTTATTACTCTCTCATCGTAAACCATCTTTTAGAAGGGTGTCTATCCCGAACACCTATAAAAGGAGGCATTGTTAATAAATTTAAATTCTTATTTCCCTTACAAAAAACCTATAAATCGACGTCGTCATTCTTTTAAACGAATTTCAACTTTCAAAATAATAATAATATAATACACACTAACAACATAACAATATATCTATCTACTACTGGTATGAGTAACCGTAATATACATATACTTAGTAGTCGTTTTTTTGCTCTATTACACTACAACACAAGTTGTTTTAAATCTAACGGCAAACATATGTCAGACGTTTAATCTATCTAATACACAATGAAGAGCACAAAGTTGTTGGTGCAAATAAAAAATGTGTTCATTCATGATGATGACTACTACTATACGCTATCATGATGGTAATAACAATTACAATAGTTTAACTTGGTAAATACCACTTTTTACCGCTATTAAAAGAGTTTTTATAGCGTAACAAAAGTCATAAACCATTTTGAAGAGCAGGATTCTCTCTCTCTTTTATCCCCTCTGTGTAGTCTCATATCACGCATCTCTCAAATCCCATATCCAGTAGGCAATTTTTTACAAGTGCAGAGCAGAGAAAGAGAGCCGGAGAGTGACTGCAAAATGCAATGTGGTAACA
>JAHZNE010007639.1:0-16454 GCA_027744055.1 Callyntrura sp. NNG-2020 | reverse complement strand
AACCCAACGCCTTCGCTCGCTGCGCTCGCATCAGGCTAACCGATCCAGAAGCAAAAAACGTAAGGAACAATAACAAACAAAATAACTTAAAATTAATACTTTGCCGAATTAAGAATTGGATAATCAAAAGTTACAATGGCTTTCACATACTCTAATAGCATTAATATGTCCATTATAACAGGACACATGTTCGCGAAAATATGAATGAAACAAGAAACCCCATCCCATTGAACAGTGTCCTTTCACCTTGACTAAATTTTACAACAGAAGGGTTTGACAAGAAAAGTTTGCTAATTGCTAACTGGCTTGAATTACATATTGACACATAGGTGTATGTATGTAGGGTACATATATGTATGTATAAATTATAGTACCTGTTAGAAAAGATGCTGGTTGGTGGCTTGGTGGTGACGGGGACAGTGGAATTTTTTAAGCAGAAGATGCGATTATTATAAGGATGTGTGGGCGATGAATAAAGATCACAAATCCAAATATGGCTCTTGGGTGTGTGAAGATGGCGGTGGAAGTAGGTCTTTAAAGAGAAAAAGAATAGTGATGCTAAAGCTCTTGCTGATGATCATCGTCACGATGAGATTTTTGCATAGAACATTAATGCTGATGAGATGAGGGATATACCTATTTTGTGGATGTACTTATTTGTCGATTTGCAGGTTTTGCAGAAAAATTATGCAGAAGGAAAAAGAGAGGGTTATGTTTTTTCTTAGGAATTCCATTTCGTATTGCCTACATATTTTATTCAGTCTTTACCGTGCATAATAATTGGACAATGTGCAATTTAATCCATGTACCTATTTGATGAATTAAGTTGAAAAGTTAGACACATTTGGCAGTGATGGTATATCATCTGACGATGATGTAAGGTGGAAATTATTTTTAGAAAATGCATGAAGATGATGATAGACGAAGACGAGTGAGCACACATGGATAGTTAGCAATTTTTAAATCCAACAGTCACAAGCAGAGAGGTCAAATAAGATTGACGTTGCAAATTTGGAAAACATATTTATTTTAGACCAGAAATTCGATGTTTATATATTTTTCTAAATAATAATGAGAGAATATGAAGAAAATAGAAACTTTATTTGGTAATGGTTAGTCACAAGCTGACGTGGATTTTAAAATCATGTAGTTTATTGAATATAAATTTTCACTTTGATTTGTCTTTCACGCTGCTTTCCTTATTATCATTGTTTACTTCTGAAAGGACTGGAAACGCGCTCAGGTAAAATTTAAAGTGTCTGAAGAGCATTATATATTTTTTATATTTATTCGTCGTATCGTAGCATAGAATTTGTGGGTTTGTTGTTTTTGGTATGTAGTCGATGAGGGTACATTTGACAACAGTACCTTTGTATTTTTCTACGATTTTTACGAAATGATTAAATATATGTGTACATTTATAAAAGCTAAAAAGTTACATTTTGGAAAATGGATCTTTTTGTATTCCTCGTGTTGCAGACCTACACGTGCCTTCATGTTTGTTCGGGGTCATGTGTGTGCGACACCTTATCAGTAAGTGTCGTTCTGTTGAAATGTGGAGAAATATTTTGAAAAGAAAAAAGTTACAATTTTGATTTGTTGTGAATTCTGTAGCACTTCACATGCACATTTTAAAATAACATAAAGTACGAATAGTTAGTTATATTTCTTTAAGATTGTCTCAACTTTTTTTATTTTTTGAGTAAAAATGTTTATTTGTATGAGTTTTGGAGCTATTAAATTTATTAGCTTTCATATTTAGGACTATGAATTTTTACTCGAGTCTGTTTTGTAATGTATGATATACCACATATATATATTTGCCTGCACTGCGTGAAAATTTATTTCTTGGTAATGTAGTCGGTCCGCTGTCTGCGGCCGCCTCTCCGTAATACGTATATGTAATGTCCGCACACTACATCATTTAATCTAACATGTCCTCGACGGCTAACTAAAATGTCATGTTAGTAATTTGTTTTTGTACGTTATCATTATTATATGCACTCTGCACTTACGTTGTACGTATCTCAAATGTAAAATGAAGAATTAGTTTTTTGGTGGCGAGAGTCACGTACGTTCAATTGCTTCGTTGTATATGTATGTGCGTGTCATTAAATATTATTATGCCATAATTGCTCTTCCAGTTGACCACCCAAATTGATAATGAACTTCTTTATTTTGCAGTACATTAATTCTGCTATTTAAACTGCATGGTATATGTATGTATGTATTTAGCATATAGCGTATTATACCTATACAATCAGCATTTGTTGTTTTAAAAATATGATTTTTCTGTTGTGTTCACTATTCACATCACCAGTTTATGTTTTTCTACCCGTAGAGAAACTTATATTCTTTTGTCTTGTTGATCAAGCATTATTAAAATGACCCTGATCGTTATCATCAACATCAAGCTCATGTTTTGTTTGTTATATAATTTTTCAGTGTGGTAAACGCGTGGGCGACTTGTTTGAAGACCTTCGAGATGGCCATAATCTGGTGTCACTGTTGGAAGTTCTGTCCGGCGAGCACCTGGTAAGATGAACACATTTGATTTTTATGTAATGCGTACAAGCAGCGAGGTTTTTCGATCCTCCGTATCACGATTCATGGTTACATCCCTTTAAATTTTCCTTTTCTTTACTATATGTAACTCTTTGCTTTTCAAATATGAGCCTCCTTCAAGACCCATATTTGGAACAGGTGTAATATAATGTAAATGTAAGCACAACTTGATGATCTTCATCACTGCACTTTTCGCTTTTCTACTGGTTTGTGTATGATGAAAAAAGTAATGTGCCAGCAAACAGAACACGATGCTTATTTGTATTTTATTACCTTTTAAAACAGAGGTGGGATCAAGTTTTCATTTTCATTGATGCTGCAAGTTTGGTTAGGGTTATCTTTAAAAAAAAATAAAATAAGTAGACATAATAGACATAATATTAAAAAGCAGCAACATCAATCGTTGTGCTCATGGTGGAGCAATAATAATACTGAACTAGAAAGAAAAAATGCGATGCATGCACCACCTACAAAGAAGGTTAATAGAAAAACAGCGTACACACATGTTCCTTTGGCACTCCGTGTAAGTAAACATTCATCATATTTTCCTCGTGTGGATTTGGAAGCTATAAACTAAAATATTATTGATTTAATTCAATATTCCGGTTAGGTGGTTCTAAAGTCAATTTTAACCTTGCCTTATATGTTAAAGACCACATGGCGATTACTGTATGTGTGTGCGTATATAAGAGACGAAGAAATCATTGCATTGTATTACGCACACATTTTGAATAATTTATAAATAAGCCACTCATAAAATGGCTGTAAACACGTGCTTTTATATGTGACCATGAATAAAAAGGAAATGGAAAGTGATTTGCTAAGTGATCATAATGGATACCATAAATTGATTCTAATTAGCACAGAAGTAATAATAAACCTGCTTTTAACCATTTATTTTTCCTATAGCCCAGAGAAAGGGGTCGGATGAGATTTCACATGCTCCAAAATGTGCAAACAGCTCTGGATTTCCTGAGATATCGGAAAGTAAGTGAATGAACAAATGTTGAAAATGCGTGTCATATGCGCATATGTATTCCAAAATATCCGTAATAAAGAATAACTGTAATTTTTTATATCAACTACCTCTACCGCTTTATTGTATTTCGCTATTTTCGTGAGCTGTAAACCACAACGAAGCAAACCAATTATTTTCTTTTGTCCATATAAGCTAATTGTAATTGAATCCGAAATTGTCAAATAATACCTATTAGCATGTCGCACAGGATTGATTTTTATGTAACTTTAATCAATTAAATTAATTTATTGATTTAAGTTGACGTTGGGCTCATTTCCTATGTAAAAGAACTATATATACGCACTAGTAGATACATGGAATACAAATCACCTTGAGTTTTCCTACACAATAATTATACATGCTTACACGTTTTGTTCTTATTACTATGCTGCACGATCTCTTTCTCAAACACAACTTTTCTCCAGTTGAACAGAAATAGTAAGGTAAGTTGTATTTCTTTCATTTAGTATATTTGAATGGTTTTCTTTTGTTATTACTGTATGGATTGACATTATTGTCACTATCATCATAATGTGTCGATGTCTGCACATTATCTGATCATTACTAACCTAAACGCACGCATGGTAATAGATTTAAATTCATCTAATACAGCAACCTACACGAAACTAATCATACATAAAAGAAAAGACAAGTCAAGTAACTAGCATGCTCTGTTCCCCAACATCACCGCTGTTTATAAAATAATTAGTTTCGTAAAAGTTCATTCATTCCAACTCATTCCTACATGGCACTAGTGGAAGTGGAAGCTTTAAATTACAGTCGTTTATCCACAAAGTAGTATATAACGGAATGTTCTAATGGTTCCTTTTGTGGTTTGGTACCGAGTGACACCACACATCAGTCAGCATTCAGTATAGTATCATGGTG
This sequence comes from Callyntrura sp. NNG-2020, assembly GCA_027744055.1. Taxonomy (NCBI): domain Eukaryota; kingdom Metazoa; phylum Arthropoda; class Collembola; order Entomobryomorpha; family Paronellidae; genus Callyntrura; species Callyntrura sp. NNG-2020. Next base: position 11,983 of record JAHZNE010007639.1, on the reverse strand, counting down.
GTTAATACTCTATTTCTAAAATCCATGCAATAACGCCAAATAGCGAATGAAAATATCCAGATAAGAGTAATTGGGTATTTCATCGCGCAGCCACACGTGAATGCCCGGTTTATGCAGTGGTATTCGGTATTCCAGTTGTACGAAATTTTTCTTCCTTCATGTGGTTATACATGTGTATAGTAATATGAGATGGTCTATTCCAATCTATACGTACTAAAGATATGTGCATATGTGGGTTTGTGGTGTTATGTGTATAGCGTGGAAAAACGGTACATAATTTTCTCCAATTCCTCAACATTATAACATACGCTTCATATATTCATACGTTTATCCTGGGTCTACCTCAGTGAATACATGACAGCTGGCGGCATCCGTTACTTTCCCTGGTACCGTGAACGGCAAATAAAGAAAGTTTGCCAAAGTATTATCATACTCTGTTCTCCTTTTTCATTCTTGTGTATGCGTCCATACATTCGTTGTAGGAGGTGAAAGTTTTTACATATGTATATGGTTTCATCCAACAGCCAAATTTCTCTCGACTGATCGTATTTTCATGTGAGGGGTATGTTTTTCTTTACAGTTTCATATATGCAAGCCACGACGGAAGCGGGAGCACCAGTCGAGTCAGCTTCCAGCAAAACACTGTTTATGTATGACATGGTAGTTGGTAGTTTCCAGCAGGGTATATAATGGTTTCACCACATACAATGCTCTTTCGTGTTTCTTGCACTTTTGTGCCCGATTTGGCCAAGTTGTTGGCCTAGATTTTCCCTTGAGCAAGCTTTCTCATTGTTAGTGCTGCTATTATTAATACAAGTTTTTGGAGAAAACACTTGACAATATAACAAGAGATTTCGAGGAAGGAAAATAAAAATAATAACAATAGTATTAGCAAACTGAAACATTTTATATCTGAGGCGGTAGAAAGTTAGATAGTTGAAATAGGGAGAGTGAAAGGCTTAGTTCAGAGTTTACCTTCTCATGAAGCTGGAAGGTTTTGTAGTTTTCTGCTGTCTACCTTGCACTTTACGTTGAAAAGGAGTAAGAAATATAGTGATTTCATTACTATTGTTTTCCCACTGCTGCAATGCGTGCTCCATATAAATGTCATCATCAACAATAATAAAACATCGTGGATTTGTAAGATTTCACGAAACAAAAATAGCAGAAAGTACCTGGATCTCGTTATAAGGATTATTTCTTCAATACGTCGTTTTTATTGTACGCTGTCAATATGGTTTAGTTCGCTGTGAGCGTTTTACCATACAAAAGCAGTCTAGCATGTAGTACATATGGTGTTAAGAATACAACGCAGTACAGCAGATATAATATATTACAATTACATATGCCAAAGGTTACACAAGTTTCGTAAAAATGTTTAAGCCGAACTCGCTCAGTAATTTTGGGCTTTTTTGTGTGATTTTGTTTTTAAAAGAATTTATTTGTTTGGGTTTGGACTTGTGACGAGGGCTTAATAGGGAAATGGATGCGTTTATAGTTGATCACTACATAGTACATATTTGTTTTGTTTTAATGGACTGTTCTCTCGACATCCTTGAGGCCTGTTTTGCCCATCGCGACTTTCGGCGTCGCATATATCACGAAAATTCGTTTCACAACGATATGTTTGTGCTGAATGAAAAAGGGAACCAAAGTATTTACCCGAAAGCTAGTATTCTCACTTGCTTAGTAGATTGCATTACTGTACATATCTTCCTGCGCACTGTTCTCATCATCACCCTCCTTTGTGTGTTTTTGTGAGCGTTTCGCAAATTCTTTTTTGAAATGCGTGCAAAATTACAGCCTTTATGAGGGCAATAGTATGAATACAACAGGCGGGTTGTTTGATTAACCAAATCACAATATAATCATATCTTTCGTATTATAACTTTTGACAAGTGACACAACCATCCCATTTATCATGATCGCCTTCCCCATAGGCCGATCCTGTTCACTTTTGATCAAGCTTAGAACTTTATAATTTATAAAGAAGTGTAGTGTGCATACTGAGTTCCCAACAGTATAAGTATAGTGTGATATTATTACCTATTGTGCACGTTCTCCGTCAGATGTACACACGAGAAATTGTTTGAGAATGAGCACCGCATAAGTATAATGGGTAATTAGGCAAATATAAAATGGAACACCCTATCATCCAATAACGTCCACGTTATTACCTGTACAAGTGCATATGCAAAAATATGTACATGACATTATTATACTAAAGCCATTCTGTAATCATATTGATGTACTGAGCCACAGTTATGAGACCATGTGGTTTACACAGACATGAACTGATTAAGAGCGGAATCACGTATTCAATATTATTTGTCGATCGCTCAATTCAGGTGCATAGTGGTAATAAAAGTGTTTGTAAATCTTTTTGAAAAAAGGGAAAACGACAGTCACAAGCTGATGAAGTGGATTATAAGTTGTGCTTTTATTGCCAATCGCATAATATAGTGAGATTCCACCGGGCTCAAGTTTCGCCGCATCTACAATGGGAATTCAGTGTGTGCGTATATAATTGTATAAATATGGCATTAACTTTGCTATCATAAATAAGTTCGTAAAAAATATACGTACAAGATATAATCATATAATCCACCAGTGGTATAGAATACAGATACAACTGTGTGTGCATTTAATGAAATTGCAGTGCAACAAAATTGGTGAGATTGGCATTGAAAGGCTTTACTGTATGCGGATTTTATTTTGCAGCGTCATCATGTTTGTATACTTGCATGCTAAATCGTGAAGTGTAAAACTAAGTGTGTAACACATATGTACACAAGTTTCCAAAATCACACTTTTTCTCTTCTTAATAATAGTAATAATAGCTGTGATATGGGTATGTGATATTCGAATCTTTTAACACTAACTCAGGAGAAAAACCATTTGATTTGGTGAAGGTTATATAAAAAACTTTTTACGTTATGTGGTGCACTCCATCATGACAGCAGTGGTGGAGGGTGAATGAGAGTGCATTATGGAAATATCATCAGCGAAAAACAACAGTAGTAGTGGAGATGGTGATATTCGTTTGTCTGTGTTGTCTATCGTCCTGTCTCTTCCGTGCAGATGAAATGAGAATCGTGATTGTTTGGTTTTAGATTGAGATTCTCGAAAATGTTGTACCTCTCTTGTATAATATTACGGTGATGTATGGCATTGTTCGTATTGAAAACACAAAGACTGATAATGATATTGATTTATACCGGCTGGTTTGTTACTACACGTTAGTTGGCATCATGGCTGTGGTATAGCGAAATCAGTTGTTGTGAGACGTTGTTAGTCATGAAGTTATATGGATGACAGAGAAATACCTAAGCTGTTAATGTGGTCCAGATTTGGCAGTTTCATTTTTGTGATAGCCTTCTGTGGAGGAAGAAACTGTTTCATACTCTATTTCTACTTTAGTCACAAAGCTATTTTGGAAAAAAGTTATTTGATGTAAATTTTTCGAGACTTTTCGCTGTATTTGTACGAGTTCCACAAATGAGCGGGAAAATGTCGCGAAATCTTTCGTACATCTATGCACTGTTTTTAAAGAGAAAGCGAAAGTCATCACAACCAACTGTCCACGTGACAAACTGTGATTTGACTTCAAGACTGAGTGCGGAAATTTCTCAGGATACAACTGGGATTGCAGCAACGGAACCCAGAGAATCTCTTTATATTTCCGGTGCCGGCGTTAGTGGCAGTGACTGGGTGCTTAACAAACGTGACAATAAATCATTGCATGGCAATTCTAAAAGTAATAGAAGCACCAGTTTGGAATCTGTTGCCAGAACACGACGGTCTGAGGAAAAGACTTATCTTCGTAGTAGTAGCTGTAGTCGAGCGAAGTCTGTGATAGATTTGCAGGCAGGAGTGGCCGTAAATCAAACAAAATGTCCATCCAGTGAAAAACTGCACCTAGTGGAACGAATTAAGGGGGCTTCTAGTAGTAATAATGACCTGTCACCCAAGACTGAATTTCGTTACGGTAAAGGGAATGATGAAGAGCGTGGAAGAAAGAAGCGGAGTAAAAGATGGCCTTCAGAACCATGGATGGGTCCAGCATTGATGGGTGCCTTTGCTGCGGCAAGCGCCGTATCTCTCATACAGTCAGGTCACGATGAACTGGGGAGATTGGAGCAAGTGGAGAAAGAACTATGGAGGAGTCATGATAGGGAAAACAATGGAAAAGTATGTTGTTTACTGATTTACTTGCTCAACCACTGTATTGATTACATATTATCATAATATTATCTATCATTACATTCTATTATTATAATTACCATAATTTGTAAATAGCAGACACCCCGTTTTTTTACAACATTTATGCATTAAGCTGTCATTTATCATAAACTGAATGGCACAATTGGACACAGCACCGTGTCATTTTCCAAATTATAACAATTTTGATCAAGGAACATGATTGTATAAAATGGGTATGCGTGCAGGATGGTGTATGCATTAGGCATTATAGAGTCGACGAAAATATTATACATGTCTTTCTACAGAAGTAACTGTACAAGGGCATTGTTTAAGGTGGACTACGAGTATATCTCTTCCTCAAATCACGCAGAATTATGCGAACAAACTGCAGTATAATGACGAAATTGCATGTTTTTGTGCTATACATACATAGTAAAATTTTATACTAATACCTAAATGCACATACCATTCACATACACCACCCATAAAACTAACTAGAGATGATTAAGACGATCTGCTGCCTATTTTTACATACTTCCCTAGATTTTGCCATTATAAAAAGTAGGTATCAAGGTTACTTGCATGTGAGTGGCTTTCATTTATGTGCGTACACCGTTGTTGATGTTGACAGTGAGCATTAGAGTGTTGAACGTGAGCTGATACGTTGCATGTAGGTAGGTATTTATATGACGTCCGCTTACAATATTTAATCCACGAAATGTCACTATCTATCATGATGAGGTTAGCAGGAGGATGACACTGGCGAAGTTGAACGATTTTTAAAACGACGACAACAAGTTTTGTCACTCGTGAGTGGTGAGGTATGCAACATGATAGTAGAAGTATGTACTAAGTTGTTATCATCTTTTTATCAGATGCTTTTTCGGCTTAAATGTTTACCATGTCTAAATTCGCCAGGTTAGGTTTCCAATGTCCGCGACTGACTGTCGTGTCGGCAGTAGGAACAAGAAACAAGAAAAGTTACGTAGCACAATATATCAATCAACTATTAACAACCGCGTGTTATTCCTATCTATGACGAGTAGAGGGATGAAGACTGTCAGGTGGAATACCTATATGTGTGTGTTTTTATGGTTTCTTTTTTATACACATATAATACCCCATAGCTTCTGTTTATGCTGCCCCTCTAACCGGTACTTGTCTTGTTGTTACTGAATAATGCCCGTTATATTATCATTACAAAATACCGAAAAAAATCCAATGGCATTCTGTCTATTTCTGACGAATAAATACGTATGCAAATGCTGTTCATGATGTGTAATAATAGACATGAAGTATATTGATGAAGAACCCGCATGGAATCCAGGTGCATAGTCAATAGTCAAGTGACTCTTTTGTTCCGCTGCTGTTATTGTTCTTGGTCCCATTCTCATCATCATTATCATCACCTGCCTCCTCCTACTCACTCACCACACCACACGATATGCGTAATAAATGAAGAGAAATATTTTGCTACTTGAGCATTGTTATTACGGGTTTTTTCATTATGGTGAGGTTAAGCGTATAACTTTTTCAGCATTGTAAACTACATGCAAGTCAGACGCTATGAAGCTTTTTGAATTTAAGAAAATATTATTACTTGTTTTCATCTGAGAAAAAAGAAATGAAACGAACATCATGACTACTCGCTTACACAAACTTACGAGTTGCAAGATTCCTTAGCCAACTCACCGTCAGACTGATTGTGAGTTGGAGTTTGTCTGAAAGAAAAGAATCTTCCCGTGATTTTTGAAAGGCTTTCAGTAAAAAAGCGTATGGTAATATTAATACCTACGTAGTTTTGTGCACGCTGTGATGTGCAAAAACCTTTTTCATTAGTGTTTTCTGTCAACCTCACCATTATAATCATGACTAGCACTAACAACACATCATCGTCACATCGTGCAGAAAGTGTATATGGATTTTATATTAAATTCATTATCGTCTTCCTCCTTTATTATTGCATTCATTCATCAGATTGTTCCCTATCTTCTGCTGGTATTAACGTTGTAACTTGATTCGTTTCGTTGAATTCACGAAAAAGCCATTATTTATTATTCTCCGTCTTTTTCGTCTCTTTCGAGATTATAATATTCTTTCAGTGTTTTTGTTGAGTTGCGCATTTACCATATGCACATGCACCATATATTTATTGAAAGTACTTGTGAAGTTCACTGCTACTTACTTCTACTACTGTACTTACTTTTATATTAAGTTCGTTAAAATAGGATACATTTTATGATCATCACGGCTAAACCAACCACCACCGCTCGGTGACAAGAACGGCTAAAAAATTGTTTGATTGTGGCGGTGGTCGACGCGGGGGACATTGTGTTTGAATATTTTTTCACTTGAACAGAGTGTTTTGTGTTCAGTGTGGTGGAAATGTTCAGGAGCGTGGTTCCTTATTGTAATATACCATCATTCTCATTGCGTAATAATGAATTTATGTGGCGTTCCAAGGGAAGCAGCGAATTAGATAGAATATACGACAGTCAGCGGGGGGAGTGGGAGACACGAGGCGAGAGTGACATAAATATTATGCACATTTGCACATTATTTTTTTGGTTACGTTAATACTCATGTAGGGAACAACACTTGTATTTAGTGTCCATTTGTTGCGTGTTTGTTGTTATTTCAAATGTGGATTTTGAATTCGATGTAGATAATCATCTTGATGACTTGAATCTTAAGTTTTTTTCTTCTCTTCTTAAGTACTGATTGCCAACAACTATAATAGTATATTGTTGTTACTATTCAGCAGTTTAAAAGTTAAAATGAGGAAATGAGTGAGTGAAATAAAAAATGGGTGTGTGCGCCTTGTACTTTTGTACTCCCTTCTCGTGTGGTGTGCACTCTACACGGTGTATTAATATTCTATAGTGAATGGAACTGCAATGACAATATAAAAGTTTATGTATGCTGCCATGTTTGTGCGTGCCCTTTTCAATATTTTTACTAGAAGGAGGATTCGCCTATTTAAACACGGCTTTTACCAGTTATAACGAGTGTTTTTTTTATCAAATCAAGAAGTTTTTTGGGAAGAAACGTCGTCCGCAATTTGCTAAATTGTTTATTTTTCAGTCATGTTCGCTCTGGTCTTCAGTGTGGTTCTTTAAAAACTGTGCGGTTGTAGAGGACTTTTTAAATTGTTCTTCCTCCGTTCATTCCTCTCAACGAATCATCAAATATCTTGTTCACCAGTTACTTCATTTCCGTAAAACAACGTTATCTTTTGCTCTATCGTGACTTGTTCTGTAGTGAACGGTGAACTACACTGAATGCATCAAAATTCTTAAAACGTAGTTGTAACTGCTTCAATCAAGAATTCAATTCGCAGCGACTTATCTTCCAAACCTGCAATACCCTCTCTTCACTATCATTGTTTTCTCCGTCGAAATGTATTGATAAGACCGGCGCACATATGTACAACATACCAGATCAAATCTTACGCATGTACTCCGTATTTCATTAATGCTATCGAAGGCAATAGAGTATAATGCTATCATAAAAAATCTTACTATTAGTGGCTATCTGCGATACAGCAGCAACCAGCATATTGCTGAATAAAAATCATTTGACTAGAACCATGTTGTATTATCAATATATAACTTCTAATACGGATTTGGCATTTACAACCCTATAAGTACGTGCTTTCCCGTATAGTGCGAGTTATAAAATCCCAATCATCACCTCGTAATTGTTCAGTGGATTTATAATAATACTCACCCTGCCTGTTAATTTTTAAATTACTCTACCTATTCAGACTATTCAGATTTGACTAATGATAAGAGGTAAAAAAGAGAAAATGAGTGTCGACAATAGGCAAAGAACAGGGAGTACTGGCGGAATAACGAGGAGGAAAATGCACAAAAAATGCATTGTTCAGTAGTGTTCACTGTGAATGTGTGTTGTGTTGTAGAAAACTGTCTGTATTATATATGGCGTGATTAAAATCTTTTTAAGGTTTGGAAGAGTAATTGTCGGCACTCATGTAATAATGTATGTATTACTTACTACACGCCTATTGTTTCCCGACGATGTGGTGATGACGAGGATGATCATAATTATCATCAAGATCATTGCTATTTTTATGCTGCTTTATAGACCGTTTGTGATTAATGCTGATTTTATACTGACTGGTGATATTGTTGTATACAATATTTGGATCAGACACAAGACTTGAATCATTAATACAAAGTTTCAATGCCTTCGTTTTCTTCTCTCAAGCTAACAAAAATTATTATTTTTTATGTTGCCATCATATTTTTGTACTTGGATTTGATTAGGGTACGATTTCCCAACAAATTTTCTGTTTTCAAGTCCACCACCATCATCATCAAACCGGCTGTTGTGGCTGTTTGTTCTAATTTTTTGCTCGAATGTGCGGCTATTGTTTGGTAAAAATTTGAGAAAGGTAGAAAAGATGAAGTGAGTTTTATCACATTACCAAGATCATACAAAATTTCTAGCAAGCGTGATGCAGTTGTACCCATTTTCACTGAACTCATTGATACATACTCCACGGTAATCATGAGAAAGCTTAAATAATATCACTGTGTCGGCCTGTACATATGTATCCCTATAAATTAAACTGGGTTATGTCCTTAGATATGTCTTTAGTCTGTACAATATACACCGCGGTTGACTGTCTACCGTCGCTACTTACTTTACTTGTCGAGTTATGTATCTATGTTTTCATTGAGAATGAATACAAACAACTCTGGTATCGCTGCCGTTCTTGTTCGACTTATCTATTTCAGCGCAAAAAGTGTGATGTGATAAGGTGAAGAGAGCAAGCGAGCTGAAATGTTAAAAACCGAGTATCTGTTATATGATCAGCAACAAGGTAAAATGGTGTTGTTATTGTAAGTAATAGTAAATACTACCGCGACGATGACAAGGTATTGTGGCAGGTATGAAGTGGTGTAATACCAGATAAGTTTACATAACGGGGAATAATCCATTTTTGATATGATATGTATGAGTGATGTGAGATGTTTTCTCGGGTGCGGGTGGGATATAATGTTGATACAGGCTGGTGGCGCTGTGTTTGTGTAAATTACACACACATGTGAATAGCATTATAGCACATTGTATCTTTAAATGCCCTGCGTATGAAGTCAATGCTCTCGTTTTTTATTTATGAAATTGTTACTTTTCTTGTATATAGCAAAAGACGTTGCCTCAAGTCTCAGTAAATGATTCTGAGACGGATGAAAGAAATGAGATGAAAAAGTGTTAAAAAAAAGAAGAACCTTTATGTTGACGTTGCGTTGATGTGTTATGTGAGATGGTAGGTAGTAAGGTAATGGTTGGTTGGTTGTCGGGAGTAGGCATTTTTACAAAAAAATTGCAAGAAATAACCAAACAAACAGCATTTTTATCAAAAAGGATATCTATCCGTGTCCGTCCGTAAAAATATTTGCGTTTATTGTTTTTTTTCGGATGAGAAGGAAACGCGAATGAGGAAAGGAAAGAATACATACACAAAGGTTCATTATGAATGAGTTGTAGTAGCAAGTTTCCCTCGTTGCAGTTCGTGTTTCGATTTCAATTTTAGCCATGCTTCAATATATCTCTCTTGCATATGAACATGTCTCTAGTTTTAAATGCATTTGAGTAAGTGTGTGTAAACTCTATGTGGATATTGACATGCCATATACCTTTTTAAAAGAGAGTTTCTCGTTTTCACTATTTTAAATGTATTTCTGGTTGAATCCTATTAGCCATACAGTCATTTATCTATATCATCATTAGCAGGAGCTAGCAGTGCAGAAGGCATTAGACTTTTGGGGAGAACATGCGAATTATTGGGAAGTTAGGCTGGTTCTCGTTTTATTTAAAGGCGATGCTTCAGCTTCTGTTTATGTTGTTTAGGTGAAAGATCTGTTGCATGTACAACTTTGTACTGTAAAGTTGTGTATTAAAAATAAACTTAAGATAAATTGCACAAAGAACTGTTATTCACATTCGAACTGCAATAGTAATATCTAAATCAAGGCTCATTTTACGTTTATTTGATACTTTTAACATTACTCAAGTGAATCCTACCTATGACGTTGCCTTTTCCCTTTACTTTTTCGTATGTTTTACAAAGTTTTTACTTAACCTCATTTTTTAAATGACGCCCTATACAGCGGCAGATTTATGTGACAAAAAGTTACAGTCAAAAGTTAAATTTGACAACTCGACAATTTGTATAAAGCTTTGTAAATATGTGTCAGTATAATGCACTTGAGTTGACTGTAGAATCAATGCAAAACCTGTTTCTTGCTGTCATAAAAATCAAGGTCTCGTAAATCCATTCATTGATATACGTGTTAATACAAAAATGTAGGTCTAAAATTAGTCATTTTCCGCTCTCTTATGCTATATGTATTATCTCTGAAATGCACACGGTAGGTAGTTTCCTCTCTGGCATGCGCATGGCATTTACCTTTGCCGTATTCTTTCTTAAGAAATGGTGTTCCTTTTGTGCTATTGTATTTTGATTGGCATTTTAACTTCTTGTCATACTTCTCCAATGTCCTTTAAAAGTTTTTGCGCTCTTTTATTATGGCGTCAACGTGGCATGCTTACATTTTAGTAAATGCACACGACGATGGGTAGATAATAATAAATTTTATAATGATAAGATGAGGACAACGATGATGATGCTGACATGATGCGTCAACAATAACAGAACACCAAACATTTGACATCACGTAGTATACTGACTAAATACCTACCGAAAAAACAATAAAAATGATTGTTATGCAATACAGGTAATTACTTCATTTTAATGGTATTTACATTAGTATACCTACATAGATATAGGTGTGTAGTAAAAGTAGTTTGTGACATTAGCATTTTTCTACCTTCTAGTTTTAGACATCTCACCTTGATTTTTGATGATGCTAGATGGTTGCTGTTTTAACAGCAGACAGGATGTGTGTTGTTGTTTTACTTGTGACGTGACGCTGACTATGCATATTGTACACTTCAGATGTCTACATAATAAGTAGTAAAAACGTAAACTTGAGATGTAAGGGAGAAAAGGAAGATGCATGCAAAAGGCAATAGAAATGGGATGGGTTAAATTATAAAAAATATTATAATAACTAAGTAAATGTGACTATCATTTATGAAAAGATGATGATGATGATTATTCACGTTTTGATGTTAGTCTTTTTTTCTCTCATGCTTTTGTTATGAACCAACCTTTACATCACTTTTGTTCACGTTAATTACTCTCTGAAATAATTTAGTGAGTTTCTGCATGGAAGTACCAGCGCAGTTTATTGTAAGATCAGCAACATGCACATATTATACCTATAGATGGATTCACTTTATATTCCATTTTGCATTTAACATCTCCGTCTGGGCTGAACAGGTAGTTTTAGTTCAACTTTGCATGTGAAGTAACTACCTATATACAGGCAAAAAACAAAATTAGCTGAAACTGAAAGTGAAAATGTTTTATTGTTATGATTATTAAGCGCGTATTATGCATATTGTCTATTTTACGAGCGAGTCGTATGGTAGCAAGAGCTGAGAAAAACATTGGAGCAAGAGACTCGGCTTTTTTTTGTTTATATCTGCGTGCTGGTATTAGTCTGTAGACGAAGCTAAAAATGGGCTTAAAAATATGTAGTACTTAGTTTTAATGAGCACCCATATGTATGCATGGCATGCATTTTTGTTATAAAACGTTTACAGCATAATAACAACCGTCCATCATGCATCATCATGGTCGTGATTCTAACTTCACCGTCAATTTTATGAGCGTTTTTCTTAC
>JAHZNE010007638.1:0-16955 GCA_027744055.1 Callyntrura sp. NNG-2020 | reverse complement strand
CCCCTATGTCTGCTACCTATGTAACCAGTTTTCTTGTTAGTCATTTTAATTCAAGGGACACTACTACAACCGAACATCATTTTTTACTAATTTTACGGTGCGATTGCCAAGATTGGGTCAATGTACAACACAGCTTTTGGTATGCTTTTCTATGTACTCGTTTTAGCAAGACTTTCGTCACCCAGTAAGCTGGTCATCAACAACTTTTTGTCTCCCTGAACCATTAAATCAGTAGAGATCCATATAGGTAGTCACAGGATATCATCATCACTACATTTACAAAGTTTACAAAGGATTGGGTAATTCTGTGTCGTTGCCTTGCTTTTCTGTAGGCACATATGTAAGTACTTCTACCTCTCTCTCCCTCACTGTTTTGTATTCTTTGAAGTGTTTTATGGCAATTTTTTGTAGTGTGTACATTCAAATCCAAGGTGTATAGCAGGTTTAGGTTTACACACGTAACAATGCATGTCAATATGCATGTCAAAAGTAAGAGGAGCCACAGAAAATTATAATTATTGTGAAGAACTGAACAATTAACCCACAACTCGGTAATTTGCCTCATTATAGGGGCAATAACTGCCAGTAGTACAGCAATAAAGAGTACCAAAAGTATTTATGCGTATCATCAACATAGAGCGTGATTTAAAAAATACTATGCTAGTGGTTTGCGGTCTGCCTCTATTTTCCATGCATTATTCCATCTTCCACTGCATTGTGCCCTTTTCTGTAATAATAGCTGTAGTCTGTTCTGTTATCTTCTACACGTTCAACAACAACTCAACATATATACCTACAGCAAAGTTTACATTTTACATGCTACTAGTAGTGGTTAAGTAATTTGGTGATTGATATGCAAAAACGTAGATAAAAGACGATTCTATGCAAAGCGAATAAAATGCGATCATCATCCATCAGTAAAATGAGAGGCTAGAAGACAAAAGTCAAGAGCTGGGATTCCATGATCGTGATGTTGTGGTTTTTGTGCAGTAACGGCATTAACACGATAATGTATTGTGAATTCAGCGCAGGTAAAAATGTACACACATTCAGGAAAACAGAGACCCTCTTCATACAGCGTTTCTTCTGGCAATTATATTGTGTACCAGTATGGTTATTGAACATATGGATGGTTAATGTACTAACGCTATTCTGTATTTAGTCACCAAAGTGCTGTGTATATTCACTTATTCTTAGAAAAATGGCGTATTATTATTATTACAAGCTGTGCTGTGTGTGCTGCTGCTGCTGTCGTATCAGTTTTTACCGGCTCTTTGCCTTTTACAATAATGTTATGATTTTCTGAGTTGCAGATCTCATCATCCCATCATAGATTGGATTGAACAGAGCGCAAACAAAGTCGCGTTCGCATCAGATCACACAGACATACTTGGTTTGTTTTCATCCCAAACGACAAGAGTACTTAATGGATCTTTATGTACATTATCTACGGTACATGATGATGACTGACTGCTAATATGACTTTTGTACTCTTCTTTGCTATTTGTTGTCATTTTTCTGCGTACTTACCTTAAAGCCAATTTTATTGTAGAAAAACATTTTTTAAATCCACTTCAAGTACTTGTACCTTGCAAAGCTATCTATAAGCGCCTTGTGTTTTACCTGAAAAACTCTGGTCTGAATTGTCAGTCTCTCTCTTTTTTGCTTTGTCAGTTTGTGCGTTATTGTTACACGTTGTGTAAAACCTGAGAAATACACAATCATAATACCTTTTTTGTTGGAAAATAACACGTATTCGTCCCATCATCGCCACCACCATCGATTCATCAGTTTCGTTGTTACGTTGTCGCTACTTCATATGTGGTTTCTTGCTGTTATTTCGCAGCCTTAGTAATACAGTAATGGTACTACCATCAACGAAATCTACCTGAGAACTTGTAATACCTTATTACTTAGACACCCCATCAAAAAAACGTGCGTATCTCTAACATATTTTGTGTGGATTCTGTGGATATAGTGAGCAGCCGCGAACGGAATAATATCATCACCGTTGTCTGTCTGTCAGTATCTATTGTGTTGTTACGCTGTTTTTACGTTAAGACCCCTTCTTACCTGTTTCAAGATTCTTACTGCGGCGCAAGATTGCGCTTGCACTTATTGTTTATCGTACACATACACATACACACTCACACTTGTCCATCCTTAGGATATATATAAGTGACCAACGCAAAATAGTTTTCATACATCGTGTCTTCGTCTTGCTGTAACAAGTAGACATTTAATGTTGTTGCTTTACTCTTGCTGATGATGCTATATAGTTATGATTACTGCATAGCGCCATAGCACAAGTGGTATTTCTTCGTCACTCATTCAGTTGGATTTTGTCTGTTGTGCGTTGTGCTACCTCGATGTCGGTAGTAGTCTATGTGGAACAGTGAGCAGTGCTATTATTACTATTATCATCATCATCATCGTCACACACAGCTTTTGATTTGGCTGTTAAGCAGTAGTGGCGTACCTAAAATTTGTGTGAGGAGGACTTCATTCCCTGTGTTACATACTGCACAGAGAAGTAATTGACGTTTAGTTACTCAGCATAAAAGTATTATACGTGTATCTATCACATTACATTATATTCGCTAAAATCCCCTGATATTTCCACACGCAGCGGCTCACCTTACACACATAACAGTGATATTAGAGCCTAAGTAGAATTTAACTGTTGATGCTCTGCTGTGATTTCACGATTTCATTCAACCTTGGCATTTATTGTTCCTTGTACCATTTCAGCCAAACCAAGTCAACGATATTGCACACTGGTGCATTGAAGTGCTGTTCGTGATCGTGTGTAAACAAAATAGAAAAAAGCGAATAGTCGTTCTGTTAATTGCAAATTTTGACTTGGACCCCTTAGAAATTGGATGCAACTGCAAGATAAAAGTATTTTGTTGTGACTGTCTGCGGTTTTTTGTTACACAGTTGAAACAATCCTTGTGCCGTCGGCGGTACATACTGTTCGGAAAAGCAAATTGAAAATTGCTGACTGTACATTTATGTGTGCATGTAAAAATAAATGTGTATTTATGTGTGAGCACACACAATAAAATTATTGTAATAGGGGAGCAAGTCTGAAGAAAGGAATAAAAACGAGCAAGTTCAAGAATTTAGAGAACAGCCTCAGGCGGATAATTATTAATCAGGTGCCTACAACAACAAGTCCAACTGCCTCAATTATAGAGGGAACGACAGGAGGAGAGGGAGTTGCCACCACCATTTCAACAATTTCACCACCTTCATTTTTGGCCTCAACATCAAGGAGCACCTCGCCCATTCCAATATTTGCGTCGATATCACCTAGCAAAACGGCAATCGGACGGGCTGCCACTGCGGCAGCCTCCTGTACCCATTGTACCTGTCGATATCATCATCATCACAAAGTAAATTAAAACAAACTTTTCCAATATCTCGGTATTCCATTTATGCACATTTTGTCATTTTGTTGTAAAACTACAACTTTTAAACTTTCATATACTTTTGAATTTGAAACAGTAAGCTAAATTTTTTCACCTTTGAGTTTTATGCCGCATTTGTACATGTTTTGCTGGTTTTTGTGATCATTTCGTGACGACAACGTTTCAAATATTACGTGTGCTAAAATGCTAAATACACTGGTGACTAATATCGTGAAACCAAATAATCGATCACGTGTGTGTGTGCAACTGCACTTATCGACAATCAGACAGATTTTCCCTAAACGAGCATTAAACTTTAATGTTATTTATTGTGATTACATGCAAACATCTTATATGTTCCCAATTTTCACTATTTTAAAATGCATACACCATTTGCTATTATGCCGTTTTTTATTAATCAAAACCGTGTTCGCAGGTCACAGATGAATTGAGAAACTGACTTTGAAAATTAATATAGTAATAGTATACACGTTTTCTCTGTAGTACAGCGCTACATGTCAAATTGATACATCGCGTGAAAACTACAAATATAATATATGTAATCTATAAAGCCATAAATAGTGCGTATTTATTACTCAATAATTTGCAAGAGAGGAAAGGAATATCTTGTGAACTTGAATTAAATTTTTACAAGCGTGCTGCGAAGCGATCATATAGCGAGGATAGATCTATCTAGTAGTATACTTTTACCTTGATAACATGAAGCTAAAAACTAAAACGTTCAAAAATCTAAGGATGTAATTTTTTTGCTTTGCTTTTACAAATTAAATATAATTGACTAGAGCATTTTTTGCAACTCTTTGCAAACAGAATATAAAACATCTAAAACATGAATCGTTTATAGGTTGTTGTAAGCATTTTGAAATTTAAACACGTTTCAAATAATTGTATTCTGTTTCGAGAAAAATATCTAATAATAATAACAATAACTAGTATATGATTGATGCACAAGGCAGTAACAAAATCTGGTTTTAAGAGTATCATAATGAACGTGTAGTAAACATAATTCCGTAGTTTTTTTCTCTCTCGAAAAAAACAGAAGAATTCATTTTTTAAGTATCGCTATTAGAACAACATGCTATATAACAATCCTTCTGGCTGCAAAAAGAAACTGATTTACTCCTAGGATGTGGAGACTTGTGTTTTATATGATAATGATGTGATGTTGTTAGTATTATAAATTATAATGCTCATTAACATTTGTAATCATAAATATATAGTCCATACCTCTTTATCTCTAGATTCTTAACAAGCGTAAATATGAGATATGAATTGCGTACCATTATTTATTACTGACTGACAATTTTCTTTCTTTTTTGTTGTTTTTGAACAGTTTTATGAATATAGATTTCCAGCCGGAATGTAACATTGTATAACATGGTCGTCTGCCCATTCTTCCGATGGTGAACATGAATGTGTGGTTTTTATTTTGTTGATGGTGGTGTCCTTAAACGTCCTACCCGTCTCGTTCTCCCACTCTATATCGTTCTGTTAGGGCTACTACACACATACAAAGACACCAATACATTCTCGAACGAAACTTCATCAACAGCAACAACACGAACACACAATACTTTCCTCTCGTCCCAACCGACTTTAGTTAACAACGAGAGTGAACCCTACAATCAAAACGTACTACCATGCTGTTATAAGTTTTTGACTGACTACAGTAACGTCTCTGGGTGCTAACATTTTGTGCTATTACAAGAACAAAATTTTTGTATTATAATTCGGAAACGACTGAGATTAAATGCTCACAAAATAAAAAGAAACTCATAGTCAAAATAACTGGAGATTTGTAGCCTTTAAGCAAGTTAAATGCGACAACAGAGTATAGTGTAAGATAGCATATGTAAAAGTGGAGACGGATAATCATTTTGGTACTAATACAAGGAATTTCTAGTTAGGCTCAGAGTTACAAGCAACTTTCTATTTTCATCTATGAACTGCAGAGCACATCCATTTTTAACTAGCTCAGCAACACTACTATTTGGGCTTGACCTGTCCCAAACGTTACATCCAATTAATTTCTTCCGCTACTGCAGCTCTATACGCAGAGACAGGAAATAAATTAGACTGCGATATCACAGTACACTATATATATAGTCTATAGCCACCGAACACGCGATACCACCACAAGCAAAGCCAGCCAGTTAAAGTTATTGTTTTTTATCTCTTTCATTTTGCTCTCGCTCCGCTCTTGTTTGTCGCTGAAAATAGTAAATCAAGTATCTAATTACTTAGAGTAATAACAATTATAAAAAATAACTTCTACTACCACGACTGCTATAATACATTAAGCAATTCTATTGTGCCGCTAGCTACTGTAATACACTCGCCATCAATAAAATACCACTACTGCTACTACTCTTGTAATATTACAAGAACTCATCCTTTTCCTCCCCTACTACCACAATAACTGATTGACAAAATCTAGCCAAAGCGTAGCGAACACAAAAGCCCACAAAACTACAACTACAACGACGCGCGCGACGTCTTCTTCCTCGACGAGACGTTTATTACGCGACGAACACAAATTCAGTACGAAAAATTCTAGCAATCCTATTGCAAACAGTCAACAAATCAACAGCGCTATATATAACTAGCTAGCTAAATCATGAGCTCAAAACATCGCGAGTCTGACACAGTAAGTTACTATTTTATTTACAAAAAAGGAAACATTTTAAAACTTACGTATATATTTTCGTTCTCCGTGTTAACGTCTTAATCTATCTCTTTCTTGTATCTCTGCCTGTCTTTTCTTACATTTTCACTTTCCTTCGAGCACCTTTTTGTATTTGCTTCTAATATTTAATTCATTCGTCTTCAAAAGTGAAAAGAAAGGATTATATTTTCCTCTTGGTATTATTATTGTTATTATTAGTATTATTATTATTATTTTAATGTCTATTCTTCTTCTCTTGACTGTCAAAAAAATATTAATACGATTGTATTAAAAAATGGGCAAGAACAACCATATATATCGTTGGTGGAAGCAAGCAAATGCTGTTGTTACGTGCGTGCTCAAATAAACGGCATTTACACACGGATTTCTTAATCCTACTAGCAAACATCTGCAAACGATGCTATTTTTATTGATTGTGTGCTCCTCGTAACTGTGTTCTGCAGTGTAAAGAACGTCTGTTCTTCGCTAACGATCATTTCTTCTGGTTTTTTGGCAAGCAAATTCTGTTTGGAAAGCATGATAATGATGTGATGTGTGTGTGCGATGATGTTGATTATATGATCATTATGAACGTGATGATGGTAGTAAAGTAGCTATGCATCACATTTACGCTTGCAAAACTACTTCTTCTCCTATACTACCACTTACAACTTTTGTACGCAATAATAATAATACTTAATATTTTAACCGTATCTGTAAATGTCAGTTTTACAGTAAAATATTAACATTAACCAGTACAGCCTGCTTTCAGCATAAATATTATTGAATCCTTTTTTATATATTGACATTCGCTATATTTTACACTGACCTCGGCGACGTGGTGGAAGTTGTAACATACCATGGTACACTGTTAGAATAACGGTTTATAAATATGCATATTTCATTTAAAACGGTTACAAACATTCAAGTAGTATGTTCCCTCTCTAATATCAAATGTAAACAAGCAGAGAAACTAAATAATACCATGAAAGTGTTGTTGGCACATGCACATCCGAGAGAAAGAGCAGAAAATGTAAAAAAGAGAAGTTGGAAGGATAATGGGGCGAGAGGTGAGAATCTTTTTCTTTATTCTGGGTACGGTATGGTGTAGTCAGGTTAGGTGTTGTTATAATTTGTGATGTGCATGGTTATTGTATAAAGTTAAAACAGCATGATATCTGTTTGCCCAACTGCTACAACAAGTAGGCTGGAAGGGGAGGCATATTTTGGATATTGCTGTGGCGAACATAATCAGTAGCGTCATAACCGCATCATAGGCATTATTTCTAAGTTTTATATAGAACCAAAAAGTTGTTCAACCGAGTAGAAGTGGTAAAAATATCCAGTAAAATGCAGGAGGACGCTGAAATGTTCTAGTGTGTGAGTGTGGCGAGATATTAGTTATTATTTGAAGCATGTAAAATTCCATTGAAATGCCTACAAACGAATTTTTGTTATTTAGCATTATGTTTTTAGCTGCATAGGAATAATAATAAAACACCTATTTACCTATACATCGTGTATATGATGGAGGAATTCCTTGTGTCACATATACTCCGTCAAAACAACGGAATGTGTTTAATAATAACAGACGTGGTGGCACGGAAAACCAGTGCTTTATGGGTAGGCATATTTTTGGGGGTGGATCGTTAAGTTGCATTTTTGGCATACTACCGAGTACATTATACCACCAAAGAACAACGATCAACTAAAGAGGGGGAAAGTGAAACAGGAATGTAGTTCTCACTTTTGTGCATTTCATCTTTATTAGGGCAGCAGGAACAAAAATTGGCAATCGGGAGCAGGTAAACATGCCAAAAATTCAAAATCAATTTAGGAAATGAAACAGAACAACAACAACAAAGCATGGAAATGCTATTGGTTTTACTTCACCAACTGCGTTGGAGAAGTTGTCATTCAGAAGCAGGTAACGTTCCATTCATTTATTGGATAAAACGCAGAGGAGAAAGTAGGTTGCAGGTCTGTGCTTAGATTCAATTAGACATCTCTGCTAGATTTTACGGCAAATAGGAGAAATAGTGGCTTTTAGGGGACAAGTTTCACAGATAAACATAAACGAGCGACGTAACGGGATGCCAGGGAAAACTCTCACCAAAATTGACTATTATCATAGCTGCATAATATCAAATCGAAGGCAACACCACATTGTATAACGTTGCAGATTACACTGTAGGGCCCAAGGCTCAAGGAAAGAAGTAACAAAAAGCGCTCTTCGGCTCTTCATGAGAAGTATTTTGTAACGCCTAGCAGCCTAGCAATTCACTTTCACCAATCTATCGTTTGGATCCTACGCTAAAAAAATTTCGCGTTCGTTCATTGTTTCTTTGGAAGTTGTACTACTGATTGTCATACAAAAGTTGTTTGTAAGGAATAAAAATCGGGGAAAACGGTTAAACTAAAGTAAACATTCCTCCCACACGCAGTACAAGTTTAGTTTACAAAATTACGAAGTGATACGTTTTAAATTTCACGGGTTATATGGACGCTTTCCTGCTAAATTTTTCGTAGTAGCAAAATATCCCCTCGCGTAATTTTCCTTAACGTCGTCGTTATTGACTCGCTCTCTTTCTCTCTTGGAATCCTTTACCAATACTGCTGCCCTTTGCTATATACAGCTTTCCACGTATTTATAAATGTAATTCTTGCTGTTCATTTGTTCGTATCGTCTTCAGTGGAATGAGCGTGGCTCAAAGTTCCCGTGGCGCAGCTGTACAGAATCTTAATTCACTTTCTTTAAAAATAGCATCGGAGGTGTGTGTTTGCTGCAAAATTGTTCATTGCACATTGTATTGTGATAACGATAAATATTACTCACATCTTCGTTGTTTATTATTTAACTTTAATGTTTCATCTTGCCCACATTTACACTAGTCAGCTTAATTTTCTCCGCTAGCTATATTCTCTCATGTATTCTCTTCTCGTATCATTTTCATAAATCTTTTTAATCTAATTTCTATTACGTGTTTGTAAAAAATGTAACTGAAATATACGTCTGCTCTATCAAATCAAATAGGAAGGTAGCTGTGAAAGTTCGGATACAGGAGGGACGGGGCCCGTGGTAGTGGCACCCGCTCCAACGCCGCCTCAACCCCCACCGAGGGGTAGAGGAAAGAAAAGAACCCGACGATCCGACTGGGAAATTCTTGAAGGTCTCAAGGAGGGTCAAACTTATGATCGTGTACCTAAAAAGTTTGAAGGGTAAGATTACAATACACCGTCATCGACTTACACATATTACGTTGATAGTTGTATGTAACTGCGTTTCAAGGTAGAGCTCAGTTGCTAAAATTATAACGAATTTTGTTCCTTCAGGTTTGTCCTGAAGCGTAGAAAATGGCCTTTGAAGGGATACCACAAGGTACACCATTTCCACTAATGCATTAAATTTTGATCTTTCACGTTATGCATTTTTCATTCAACATGATCCTCTAACATTGCTTTATGTGCAAAAGCATCACAAATATTTATGATATAACAAAAAAGGGTACTATATATAAATCGGTGACGGCAGATCATGAAAAATTCAAAGAGGGCTAACCATTTGTTTCGTTTGAACGTAGAGGTACTTCATCTTGGAGAAAGGAGTGATTGTTTACGGAAAGAGTGGATGGGACCTGGCTCGAGGGAAAGTCCATGGTACACTTGATGCAGGCTTGTCTGTAATAACAACAAAAAGTCGTGATGGAAGAATTGATATTGATGCAGAAGATTGCATCTATCACTTGAAGGTAAGATACATTGAAATCCTATGAAAGAACTGATTGTGAATATTTTGGTACATACACCTGCTGCTATTTTGTGGATACATGAAAAGTATAACCTTTTCCGTTGTTACGTCACGTATCCAATATGTACCCCAAAGTATAACTCGTGCAGCAAAAAATCATTGTCTGGTTTAATTCACAAGAGCAGTTACAATAATAATAATACGGGTTTTCTTTCTTCAGATTAAACCGAAAGAGGTTTATATGGAATGGCTAGAGCAGCTCAAACAACATAGACTGTACCGTCAGCACATTCTCTCCTTTAAAGAGATTTCCTCTCCCACGGAAGAGCTCCCATCCCCAGTTTCCCCGGCTCGCAACGAAAAGGATGTAGACAAAGAGTTAAGCTTAGTAGAAAAGGATCTTTCTCACCTGCAAGGAATCTTGGATTCCATCCAGACAGTCCAACAATCCAAAAAGGATGATGACAATAAATTACGTGATTTTGTTGTACTCGCAAAAGAAGGTTAGATGGAAAATAGAGAATGACGGATAAACATAAACGCAGTGCTTTCCCTCATAATTTTTCTGGGATTGAATCCCATTTCCACTTTAGAAGAAGTATGCTGTTGATTGATGCCAGAGTTGGAAAATTCTGAAATGTGTTATTATTGAAATACTCAGCTCATACAATATTTTTTTGTATTTTATGCACCATATCTGCAGTTGTTGTCAGTTTACATCATGTACGTGGCATGCTGCGAAATATGGGCAACAACATTTCGGCCATAAACCTCGAGGGTGGCACTGGAACACTTCGGCATGCTCTAAATCAGGCATTGCAGCAGAATGCGGAATTGAAGTCAAGATTAGCGAGAATTCACAGGGAGGCCTCACTAGAACCCACCTTCGGCGTTCTTCCGAATAGTGATACGGTATGTACGGTACGGGGAACAAACAACAACAACTCATCTACATTCCACACAGCTCAGCTACAAGGAACAAATTAGAAATTCTATCTTTGTAACTCTTTCTAATTTCATTTAGTCAAATTCATTTCGCATACAAGTTATTGCTCTCACACATCATATAATATGAGTATTACATGCTTTAGACAAAAATAAAAAAAGCTAACATCTTGTTTTCTTTCAGTTTAACACTTACAACACTTTTTCATACATAATCAACACTAGCATTAGCTTTTCAAAAAATAATCATCTACATGAGCTGCTACATGAAATGCTTTACTCCATTTGTTTCACTAGATCAAGTCATACAGCAGTTCCATGAGTAATTCCGAGTATTATGATGCAATGGAGACAAATCAAGGTGAAGACAGAACGAGTTCGGATGAAGAGAGTTTCTCGTCAGAAGGTGAAGGAGAAGCCGACTCTGTCAACAGTGAAAATTCTGAACATTCTAAAGTTGGTGCGTTATACACAAAATAAAACTTACAGAAAATAAGCACAAAAATTGTCTTAGCCTGTCTATTCATACTCGAGTAAATGTACATACTTTATGTGTGTTGCAATGGTTTGTGAGTTATTCCGTGTTCGTGTTCTGGTACACACCATCACCACGTTCAAGTTGAACGTAAGCTTTTGCTTTTTTTTAGCTTTACGCTTTTTTACTGTTGTTATTATCTTGTTGACTTTCTCATAAATGTTTTATAACTGTTGAACTTAACATTTCTTTTAATATTCCCCAGCCCCGTTTCAAACTGTTAATTGAATTGCCTTTTGTTGTTCATGTAATACAGCATCCATTTTGCAGTAGGATTGCCTTTTGTAGTATGAGAAACAGTCGTATAAAACTGCGTAGATAGTTGCAATTTACAACAATGCTATGATAATATATTATTTGTTGGTATATATAGGTATATGTATAATGTTTGCTAAGAGTATTGTTTTTGTACTGGCTTATACATGTTTGTTTGTCCCCATAGACGGATAAAAGGTAGTTTACGTTTTGTTTCATATAATTTGTTGCATTTTCGCATTTTATCATTATCCAGTTGACCTCGCAATCGCAGTCACCAATTCAGAGTCAAGTAGTAGTAACGACGGTGGTGACTTTATAGAGCCCATCCGAGAAGGAAGACGGAGTCAGCTGCCGATGCCAGCTCCAAGTGGGAATGAAGTGCCTAGTTTATGGGGCATTTTGAAGAAGAATATTGGCAAAGACTTGTCCCGTATTTCTATGCCCGTTGCACTAAATGAACCGTTGGGTGTGCTACAGAGAATGTGTGAAGAACTGGAATACAGCGAACTACTGGATGCAGCTTGTAAGCTTTCGTTAATGATATACTAATTTTTTTAAAACGATGGATATTCTACAGTTAGTATACTCCGTAGTACCTGTTACCAACTAAATAAGATGTTTGATAAGAATCGAGTAGACAATGAAACCATCTCTAATTTTCCCCACAGGCAAGGAGACTGATCATGTTGAAAGGATGGCTTTAATTGCAGCATTCGCTGTGTCAGGGTATGCATCATCTTTCTATAGAACACACAAGCCATTCAATCCCTTGCTGGGGGAAACCTTTGAGTGTGTGCGAGAAGACAAAGGATTTCGCTTTGTGGCTGAACAGGTAAATCATTCAAGTGTACTTTATTCGAATTACGATTACGAGCTCGTGTGGTGGAATATATGCTAGACACATATATTCCTGCATGCGCATAATTTTATTTAAAATGATGTCGGTAAAAGCGTAATAATTCATTATAAACTGGATATTGTCGCAGGTATCACATCACCCGCCGGTTAGTGCTTGTCATGCGGAAGGAAGAGGATGGATATTTTGGGGAGAAACACAACTCAAAACCAAGTTTTGGGGAAAGTCTATGGAAATTCAGCCAAGTGGAGAAAATCATATAGTTTTCCCAAAGTTTGGAGAGCATTACTCCTATGGAAAAGCGACTACCTGTGTACATAACTTATTCTCTCCTCCAAACCGATGGGTAGATCTTTACGGAGAAGTTTCTATCGTTAGTAGTACCTTGACTTGTAACCTGACTTTTGTAAAGGTAAGACCCCGAAATGCATGTCAAACCGTGGGTAATATTGCCCCAAGGAATCGGCATTATACGAACTGTTCTGTAACATTTTTACTACTGTAATTGATAAATGACCGATGCTATAAACTTCGCTCGCTACTGAGAAACATTTTTGACATAGTATCTCTGTTGTAGGCATCGTATTGGTCGGCACGTAAGCATGAAGTATTTGGTACAATCATTAGCAAGGATGGAACTACATTGAAGAATTTATATGGCCACTGGAACGAAGCATTTTATGTAGGACAACCACCCTCTGCGAGATGTATATGGAGAATGGGTATGGGTCGTATAATAAAATATTTGACTACTTCGTGTTACACAGTGTTTTATTATTATGCCTCGGAGAATATAGCGTAGCAGGGTTTAACATGGCCCCATTTCTTTCCTGTTTAGGTAACATGCCGGAGGAGTACACGAAATACTACGGATTTACTCGCTTCGCTATTGAACTCAATGACATTACTCCTGTACTCAAAGAAAAACTTCCGGTATCTGACACTAGGTAAAAAATGCTTGGATTGCGATGACGGTGATGTAATAATTTAATTTTATACTGATACAATAAATACGCATGATGCTGATGTATATCAACAGAAATAGACCTGATCAGAGATTGCTTGAAGAAGGTCAACTTAGCGAGGCGGAGACGTTAAAACTGAGCCTGGAGCAAAAACAAAGAGAGCGCAGAAAGAAGCTAGAAGAAGACGGAATTTTACATGTACCCATGTGGTTCAAGTAAGAGAAAAACATTATTATTTTGGAACTAGTCATTGCGAAATAAGTTTAAAGCTTTTTTTTGGTTGAATAGGAAATCCAAAAACAATAATCGACAAGGTATTGAACAATGGGAATTTTCTGGTAGCTACTGGGATAGTAGGAAAAGTGGGTTTAAAAACGCAACCACGGACGAACTGTGGTAAAACACATTTTACTACCATAAGAATGATATTTCAGCGTAAAATATTAACGATTGTTTTGTCTTGTCGCAATAAAATATGAGATAATAACTCTGAAAAGTCAGTTGTTTTTGAGAATGCCTGACATTATAACACTGGAATTGAAAGACCTATTGCTACAACATTAATTTTAAAATTATACAATTATTTAAAAAGAACAAAATGTTATAAAACAATATAATATAATATGCATAAATACATATATACGGATATATAATGTAAATGGTGTATTAAAAATGACGCACTGTGATTCCTTATTTGAAGTGCCTATAGATTAATAAACTTATGACTTAGTTGGGCCTTGGTATAAAATAAATCGTTTTTCGAACACTGCATCATTTGGGATTTTCATCTTACAAGAAATATTTGTATAGAATTTATTACAACTACTCGCTGTCATAAAAGAATTTAAATCGACATTCGCCAACCAAACAAATAAGTATAACGTCGGACGTCATCGGACTGCCTATCTTTTTAGACTTATATTTTGTATTTGTAACTCAACTACAACTAGAGGCACTGCAGATAAAAAACCAGCATAATGAATGAATTAAAACTCGAATTAAATTGCATCAAGCCATCAAGTGTATTTAACAATCGAGTACATTAACACATTTGCTCACTTACCAATCGTTGCAACGGATTTTTTGTTATAGACATGAATAATCTTGGGGGGCTTTCCCTCAGCCATTGCTTGTTTTCCTATAGCTGAGTTATCAACACATCGCACACGGCACAGTTTTCTCAATTCACAAAGGCACGGTTGCCGATGAAAATTTCTAGTTTGATTAAAAGTCACATTTGCGCCATTTCCACAACCTTCTGACGTTACAAGCGATGTTTTGGATAAACTATTTGTCAGGAACAGTCTTCTTATCAAATTCTATTTGTAAAGGAAACAAAATATCAATCAATTCATTTAGAAATTTGTAATCCCACATCGACACCACCATCACCGTATGCCGTAATGTAGCCGCTATCAAAACATTTTTAAAAGTCATTTGTCCTCGTACAGCGGACAGTACTAGTACTTACCGATTGCATAGTTAAAGTTGATTCCCGATATTCGGGTGTGCAAATATTATTAACTATCTAAACCAAAATTTTACCACGACTAGGACAAGTTTGCATAAATACACTGGTCACTGAGCTCCTCACCGTTGAATTATCTATCATGCTACAAACTGTAGTAATATTTAGTATTAATTCCTATAGTTTATAGTACACATAATACTACAGCCGCCTAATTGTAAGTATATAGTATCCATTAAAATATATCTATGGTCAAATCAATATTCAAGTGTATTGCTTTTGCTGCATTACATTTTGTGCTATAAATTTGTGTATGTTGAAATACGCGCTGTACACAACCAGCTGAGTGGAGTGCCTTAAGATACATGAGCATGAGCATACCATAACCATAATACCAAATAAATTTTTTCATCTCCATCTTTCACCTGATAGCCAGCTCCTTAGTGAAACCAATATACTGCTGGTTAGCCGAAAAAATTACAAATTTGTTAAAATTTGGTTGATTATAGTTCAATCTTTCTGAAAAAGTATTGTTTATAATCTCCTAGATTTAAATTCAACATGTTTCTCAGTCGGGTTGGAGTACGTTCCTCTTTGAGCAGCATTATTCGCAGAGGATATGCTGCCGCTGCCGGGAATGAGATGGCCTTCACACTTGCGGCACCTTATCAGGTAATTGAGTATATACATCCATATTCCAGACCATAGTAAAGTGAACTTGGTGGAATTGGAAATAACTTAAAACTGTTGAGTTTGTAGTGACTGAGTTTTGGGTTGATTTTTAGATAATTTCTTCTTTTACCATTTTATCTTATCAATCTACCCAACAATTGACAATAAGGCAGCAAAATATTTTTGAGTATGAGAAGGCTTATCAAGTTTTTGTTTTAAAAATTTGTAACACGTCTAGGTGTATTACGACAAAGCAAATGTGAAACAAATAGATGTGCCATCATTCTCCGGTGCTTTTGGTATTCTTCCTAACCACGTTCCCACATTGGCAGTTTTAAAACCGGGTGTTCTCTCGGTGATTGAGGGAGATAACTCAGTTAAGAAATTCTTTGTATCCTCTGGATCCATCACTGTAAACGATGATTCCTCAGGTAAGGAGAGTTTACAAATATATAGCGACATATCAACGTGCACTTCCTTCCACAGTTTGGTCAAATAAATTTGGAAATGGACTTATGACTTACATTGCGACTATATTTACATCTCTTTGCAGTTCAAATCCTCGCTGAAGAAGCCGTTCCAGTAGATCAAATTGACGCCTCTGCAGCCCAACAAGAGCTCTCTGCAGCGCAACAAGAATTATCCAGAGCATCCGGCGATAAAGAGAAAGCTGAAGCCCAAATTGCCGTTGAAGTTGCTGAGGCGTTGGTTGCCGCTTCAAAGCTGTAAAGTTTTAACTGTAGATAAAATTGAATTTGTTAAGTACTGATCCGATGATGCAGTAATATCTGTTTCCGTTTAAATCTTTCGTAGATAGATGTATAAAATACTTTAGATGTACAATAGTCAAATTTAGGCTGTATCCTGTCACGTGAAATTGATTAAATTTGAACGTTGTCAAATGTGTATATTATTGTCTTTGTCTTATTTCCTGCTTTGCTACAACACTCTATATGGAAAACAAATTCGCAAGGAGAGTACTTGATGAAATTAAAGAAAAATTGTTAGAGTAAAATTTTACATGCATTACGTTGGAAGTAATTTATTGCCAGTTCATTTTTAAAAGATAAAACATGCATAGATAATATCAAGATGACTTAAGATACTGCAAGATAATACTATGTTTATTATATGATGAGGTTGAAGGTATCTTTTACAGACAGGTTTCGTAGCTCTTACGCCGTAAGACTTATGGATGATGAAAATTGTGATAATGCTAGCGCAGAGGTAAATAGGCCATTTAGGGTCATATGTGTGTAGATTGGAAAATGGGTGCAAGAGTCCAAGACGCAAAAACCACGATTTTGAACGGTGGTAAGTAACCGGTGGTAAAAGATGGTGATGGAGTTTCCGTCTTACATATCCTACACACGCACACCATAAGTCATACCTATTTGTCGTACCCGCAC
>JAHZNE010007637.1:0-12206 GCA_027744055.1 Callyntrura sp. NNG-2020 | reverse complement strand
GCATTCGGGTTAAGAAATTTATATGATTCGGCTGAAGGATTCTTGGAAGTTAGCTGTAGGGAAGGAAGAAGCTCGCCCCAGAAATTTTTTGCTTTTCGATTATACGACTCTCCTCATACAGTAAGAGTTTCCAAGGTGCATTAAACATTGCTTATGTTTAAAGCTTCTTGGCACGCATGTAAATTATTTTTTATATCTTAAAGATACTAGTTTTGTAACCAAATATCACAGGGCTATTTTCGGGTTTATGATTCAAGTGCCCAAGACCAACAACGAAGACCCTGGAGAGCTGTCTAGTCTTTAGGAGGATTTAAAGTTAAGATACGCAAGGAAAATGAATTCATAAAAGTGCATTTAATGTCAAATCCGCGCCGCGTAATACTACACAGAGAAGCCCATTAACTGGAGAGAATAGCTGTTTTGAAAAAAAAACCGTCCATGCGTTATTAGTAATAACTTATTATACTAGATTATGTTAAGTTGTATCGATATAAACCAAATCCCTCTCTTTTTGTCATTTTTATCAAGTCTACTGTCTGGTTCGCATCCGCTCTTTTATGTACCGCATGCATAGTACGTAAGACTAATCCTTATCAGTTCAAATGTCAAAAAGGGCTTTCAGCTCTCTCTCCAATTTTGCCCATAAAAGTGTAGCTGGGTGAGTAAAATTAAAGATATGATGGTTGCTTGTTACATCGTCCGCACGGTTTACTTTTAGGTAAGCGGTAAGAGCGTTAAGTGGCATATGGTTATTGCTTTGCTATGCATGCACAATAGCTAATGAAGATTTGTTATTATTCTTTTTACCTTATCACCACAGACAATGTTGAATATGTACAGCTAGGATTGATCAAATTGTGATGTGAAGTTGTGCAGCAGTAACTAATGTTAACAACATAACATACCCAGAACTAATGTTCATTCGAACTACACTTTGCATTCACACACTACTGAGGCATTTCACTCCACTTGTTGACATCATACGACTTGACTTATTCTTTCTTTACACAAAAGTCAGTCTTCTTACCTTGAAATTTCAATGACCTATTGTTAATGTTTACTATTAACACAGAAATTGTAATAAAGCAAGAAAGCATTTTATTGTTTCTTGTAATTCATTAATTGTGATTCAGAATCTCTGAACGTCTGAAGGCCACTTTCTCAATTTTATTGTGCAAAGCGTCAGCGTTGTTAGGAAAGCGTACAGTACAGTGTACATTATTTGATTAATTTGATTGCGTCGTGAGCATTGAAACGTTTGTGTAGGAAAGCGGGAGCTTATAAAAGGTACATACTTTGTTAATTATTTAAACTGAAATTCCACGTTTGTGGGAGAATATATAAATCAAAGATGAATAATTAAAATCTCATCCGTACATATAATTATTTTGTTGGAAAGATGTTATCTTTAAAAGCAGTCGCCGGTCGATCAATAACTACTTTGACAAAAAATATTCCGGCATACCTCTTGCGTCGCCCGAATGCTTTGGTTTGTTCAAGAGTAGCGCTGGCTTCTTTCTCCCGAACCGGAACCAATGGACGGAAACATGGGTTAATGGGAGTGGAATGTGCAAGTGTCTCATTTCCTCGAAAAATGACAAAATTGCCGTCTAAATTAGGGAGCGGTGGCACCAACGGCAATAATGACTACTGTTCTGCGGCAGTAATGCCAAGTCATGAGCAAGTAAGGCCTGACACTTGTTATCTTACTTTGTCGTTTCCGTTATCAGCACTCTATAGTTATCATTCTTTGTCTTTAGGGAAATTGGGCGAATGTGTAAATTTTTAACGATCCAACGTAGTACGTACATATCACGTTGAGCTCATTTTATTTCTATAAATAGTACCAGACGCCCACACGTTGCACATGTAGCGATACAATTATGTGCCAAACTCAATAGCGAATTTAATCTCTTTATTGTCTATATGCTTCTTTTCCTTTCACGTGTGAAAGCTACAGTTGATCACATTTACATATAATTATCCTGAAATAATATTTGACAAAATATGGTTTCATTATTTTGAAGCAATATCGAGAGCAGAAAAAGCGCAATGAGGATGCCGGGGTGATGACGGAGCTGGTTCGAGATTTTCTCGAACCAGCAGACTTTTACAAGGCCGTCAAAGAAATTGGAATAGACTTTTACACAGGAGTACCGGATTCACTTCTAAAAGGTACAAATCTAACATTTTAAAACATCAGTTTCTCGCTATAATTGTTACGTGTTTAGTCATTAGTACATTTCGTTCAAACAAACGCGAAACGATGGTTAGGACAGGAGTGCCTTTATAGATATACAGGAGAAATTCAATTTGTACATGTGTAACTTTAGCGTATTTGTCCTCTCTACGCTTGACTGCATTGACCGACCGTAAAAGCATGCTATGCTCGCTTCAGTTGTCAACTAATAAATTTTCAAAGACGGAGGCAACCGCATTGTTTCCAAAACTTGTGAATTATTGGAGGCGTTTTGTCTACATTCAGCACCTAAGCACCTAGAGTTCACTTAAATGAAAATTAATTAATAAAATTTCTGGGTTTTTGACTGTCTGCGGCTGGACTGCTTAAAAGAGAAAGTTACGGTCTAGCTTACGGCAATTTCTGTAACCATATGTTATGTTATTCAGTCTTCAATAGTAGTACAGCAAATCGTTAAAAAGTCACGACTTTGCCGTATACTTGTACACATCAGGAGTAGAATAAAACGATAAACAATTTCCCCAGGATGGTTTGTACTACACGTACATGATTACAAAATTACTTATTGTAAACTGCTGTGTATTAAATGTAAGATTAGCCAATTCAAAATATACGTAACATTTTCGTGGTAATAGTAATTGGAACCGCAGTATTCAGGTGACCACGATGAAACAGAAAAGTGGTTGGATGGATGGAGATGAAAGAATTTTGGATAGTCCTTTGAGCATTGCCTACTCCCATTCACAGAGGTGTCTCTTCACTCTTCAACTCCAATAGAATTATCACGTAGAATTACAAATTGGTATTTCGTTTGCTTAAGAGCTCAAGGAAATGTAAAAAAAGTGTCTAACACAGAGTTTCTAGGTATATGAGTAAGATAAGACCTGAAAACTGTGCATTTCGTTGGGCTCTAGAAATAATTTTCTTTTGGCTTTGGCGTGACTGTGACACTGATGACACAGGTAACATCTCATCACTATACTGCCACAAACAACACCGCAAAAGGTTATGGGGTTAACTTCCTAAATTATGTTTAGACGTATATGTTACTTCATTTTTGCATACAACAAGGATTCAGGTAGAGATAAAATGGAGTTCACGTGCTTGCGTCAGCCGGATAGTAGAACCAAAATTAGTTACCTACATTTTTATATAATCTTAAGTTGATTGATAGAATGCTAAAGAATCTGACATGTCGCAAGTTTTTGATAAACATGGACACTTACCTCTATACCTTTGCTCCCTCTTCTTATTGCTTCCAATATGCATATTGTAGTATATTCTCCATTTTCATGAATATTGCAGATTTTTGCGCCTTTGTCACTGACAATGTTCCAGCATCCCATCATGTAATTGCTCCTAATGAAGGTGCAGCCGTCGCACTTGGGGCAGGATATCATCTAGCAAGTTCTAAAGTTCCGTTGGTTTACATGCAAAATTCTGGTTTGGGGAATGCTGTTAATCCATTGGTATACTACACCTTTTTTTCTTCTGGCTGAAATATAATTCTGTTCGTAGAGTGGTATTTGCTTGAAAAAAAAAGATAATATAGAATAATATATCATTTACCCTAAAACATAATGCACAACATATTTCTTTATGAACAAAAATGTTGGTAGGTTAGCCTGTGTGCACCGGAGGTTTATTCCATCCCGATGCTGCTCCTCATAGGTATCCTTACTTTGTCTTATTATTTGCTAGCTTACTGCTTTCGTTGATTATATTTCCAGTGCATTAATTTTTGTTATTTTCAAATTTTAGGTTGGAGAGGAGAACCTGGTACGTTTAAGAAATTTTCTTTATAATGAGAACTGTAAATAATAATTATTAACTACGGAAAGCCTTTTAATGCTGAAAGTAGTTTATGCGATCAGTGTGTTTGTCTATGTCTGTAATGCGATCAGTGATTAACAATCACGATAACTCTCGAGGGAGTTGACCTTGACGGATTTTGCTCAAACCTGCAATGGGTACCTTAAATAAGTAGAATGTACCCTATTGAAATTCAGACCAAACGGACAATTATGAGGGAAGTTATGAGAAGAATGGAAGGTTCCCATACTTGTAAATGTACAATATATTCTGTAAAAATGTTAAGAGAAATGGTTTTTGGGGTATACGATTTCCGTAGTTTTTCCCAAAGTTGGATTATACCATTTCATTAGAGTTTCATTTGATGCCCATAAAATGGTTTACGCTACACTACACTCTAAATGAACAGAAGTTCTCTTACCAGTTCGTAAAACTTGTAAAAAAATATCATTTTTGCTACTATTGTTTGTTTTTGGGATGAGTTGTGTCACACTTGACTTTATACTTATTATTAACCATAAAATCATGTGCGTAGTCAAGTCAACGTTGCAGATTACCCCAGTCACAAACTACAACAAAATTCGTACAAGTTTCTTTAACCCACAAGAGAGGTTAAAGTTTTCTAAGGAAAAGCCTTAGAGTATCTAAGGGAAAAGCAAAAATGAAGCACAATTATCCGTGGGCGATGTAGTGCTTTTTAAAATTTTGTAAGTTCTGGTACGTGTTCTTTTTCAGTGTAGTGAGGATTGAGTATTCTTCAACAGAGAAATACGTGCTTCAAGTTTTTTTTACCGTTTCGTGACACTCGCCCATTTCAAGCAACCACAGCTATTTTTATCCCATCTTTCTTCATCTCAAAGTTTTTCTCTTTGAGATTGAATTTATTAACGTCTTCTCAGCTCTGCCTTAATAGACCGTAAGACAACTCTGTTTTAAATGTTGAAATGCCCAAATTTAGTAGTATATAAAAGTAATTTATAGGAAGGCGAGATTATGTGTAAAAAATTTAAACTTACAAACGGTGTGACTTTGTGCAAATGAAATGTAAATTAGAATTAGAATTAAATTATTTGTTACTAATTCTCTTTCCTTTCTTTCTCTATAAGATATTTGGTTACTATAATATGTAAAAACACGTTAAAGGCGGTAAATAGAGTGACATGCTTACAAGTTTTAATTTACTAGCAATGAAATCTGTTTCGACTGGCTATTAGCAATATGTGTATGCTTTCTTCTTAGGAAAAAGAGATGAGCCACAGCATCGTGTTCAGGGTCAAGTTACACCGGGACTCTTGGGTAAGTTTTCTCCTTTTTTCCGTAGTGGGTACACTTTGAAAATTCCCAACTTCACCTAATACGTATTAGCTTTTTATGAAGCTTTACTGCTACACAAATCATGTAAAAAAACATTAATTCGACGAGGTCAACAGTCAATAGAAAGAAAGGGTGCTAATCTTTGTGAAGAATGGTACTAACGGTAGGTTAGAATTTAATGAAATTTCTTAAAAGTTTATGGAGGAAACCTAATACATTAATACCTAGCTTAGCTTGTAAACTTAAAAAAAAAGAAGTAGCATGATGCATGAGCATTATATCTCAAGCACACCCTTTTTGTCTGGGCAGGAGTAAAAGACTAGAGGGGAAATCTGCAATATCGTAATTTCACATTATCTTTTGTCTCCTCTGTTTTCTAAGCTACACATAGGATTTAAATGGATTCACATGGAGGTGTCTGCTACTACCACTGTTCTATCCGTTTTTCATTTACTTACGAAATCTCCATATATTGGATTCTTCAATGTTTTTAAAATTAGTCGAGAAAAACTATAGTTAGATTTAAAGCAATTATTTGACAATGTCCGTTTAATCGAACAAGACGATAAAATGAATACAGTCAGTACATATGGAAAATGGGGCATATCATTACTCTACCTCATATTTTTCCTTGGTATTGTCCGTGGGATATCATTTATCAGATATATTTTGAATTACAAACAGGAGTTTAACATTAGCTAGTTGAGTTTGAGTTGAGGAATTGGTTAGCTGTAAAAACGTGTCTTCATACTACGTAAACAAGGTTGCATGTAATGAGAAGAAGTATTCATTTATGTCACGTTTTCAGCGGCCTTGGGTATTCCATTTCAGCCGTTGCCGGATTATTTTGAAGGTGCTCAGGTATGACGTTTTATTATCGAGTTTGTATTTAATATCGTGGGCAGACGTAACGACATTTTTAATTAAATTACCAGCAAGCCTTGTACACAGCGAAGAAGCATCTAGAAAGGACGCTGACACCTTATGCCCTTTTGGTAAAAAGGCAGACATTTACACCTTACAAAATGCAAAATCCAACAATACTGGATGAATTGGATAAAGGAAGAATGCAGAGGGAGCATGCAATTCAGGCTGTTATTGATACAGCAAATGATAAAGACATCATTGTAGGAACAACTGGAATGTCTTCAAGGTAGTATAACCCGTTGTTATGCTAACATACTAATATTTAAGATTGTTTTCGTATTCTTACCATTATGCTGTGGTTTAATGTGGTGAGAACAAAATAATCATTTTGTGGTGTTTCCATTTGCTTGCCCCGTTAATGTTAAAGTTGCCCCGTCGCGTCGTTACATGTGTGCTGTATTTTTGTGACACAACGTAATAGGTGGGCGCAAGCGAGTGACGACTACTTGGCAGCGCCCACATTCTGTTACCTTCCGCTAAAGAGAAAGTCATTCACATGATCATTGCCGTGACGTGGGCTACGGCATGCTAAATACTCGTATAAACGAAGAAACCCCGATTTTCGAGGAATTGAACTATGACTTCCTGGCTAGTTTAATTGCCGGGTGGATAAGCAGACAACTCAAAAAAGTTCAATTGATGCTACCGTTTTTCTAAAATCACCTGCAATGATGAAATGTCCAGAATGAGTATTTTTGTAACCTTCGACATGCTTCAATTGCTAATGTATGTATTTATAGTTGTCTATAAATACTAAATATAATTCCTATTTTCACTTCATTGTAAACCGTGCACGTAGCCCATAGGCTCATTGACTTTGGCCTTGTGTTGCACAATGAAGTATAAACGCATTCGATTCGAATAATGAAGGTGAAGGATGCTCTAGGAGTTTTAGATCGATCATGTAAATGTTTGCTCATTGCTATTTCTATTTTATTTTGAAACTAATTTGCATGTAGCGATGGCCACAATTGCTCAGTAAGTGTTAGTAACAGTAGCATAATGCTTATTTTTATGCTACATTAAAACATTGTCATTTGTGATTCATGTGATGATTCAATGATTGTTATTCAGGGTGAGCCCTCCAAATTTAACACATATAGTTCTGAATAACGGAGCTCATGATTCCGTTGGAGGACAACCGTCTGCCGCGAGCAAAGAAACTTTCTCTATTCCTGATATGGCGGCAGCCGCTGGTTACTCAACAATCCAAGTTGCTGCAAATGAGGATGAAATTATTCAAGCAATACAGAACATCAATCAACCAATGGAAAAAGGACCCCATTTAATTGAAATAAAAATTCGTAGAGGTTCCCGGAAGGACTTAGGGCGACCTACAAGAACCCCTGTGCAAAATAAAGTTGATTTCATGCATTTTCTTGCAATCAACGGGGCATCCAAATGATCTTCAACGCTAATCATACAATTTAAAAATTTTATTTCTTGTAAAACCCTTGTCAATAAAATTTTAAAATACTTAATGTCAGCAATTAACCATCTGAATAATCGTCTTCGTCATCATCGTAAAATTCTTCGTCTTCATTACTTCCCATTTGTAATGGTAGATCATTCAACGCGAGATCTTCTAGTGTTTCCTGGTAAGATTTTGTAGACGCTTGCTTTCCTTTACTTTTTGAGATCTTTGCAGGTTTCGGGATTACGGATGGATCCACCACTTTTCGGACACTTTTTCGTATTCGTTTTACCTTGACTCTGCGATGCGGAGCAGCTTTTAATTTATCCGTAGGTTCAATTTCACCGAGTGGAATTTTGAAAGTGACATCCGAATTTGACGAAGCGGGTATTTTACCTAAGAAAAATATGACAAATTATTGCAAGTTCTAACACAAGATGTAGTAATTAAATAACTCGATTATTCTAAAAGAAAATTAGGTAGCGCAGACGTGAAATTTTTTGTACATTTACGAACTACATGGAAGTTAATTTAAGTAACTAAACTATCCAATCTCTCCTCAATTATCGAAGTACTGCGCTACCTAATAAAGAATGGCAATTTGAATGTACCGTGCTCCTGCAGCAGATTTTCCAAATGATGCGTTAATATATAACGGAAGTATTCGTAAGTCCCTTCCTTCAGAAAACCATATTTTTCGTCATACACCAAGCCTCCCATTTCTGCTTTTTTCTTAAGAGTGCCGATAAGCTCCTTGATTTCATTTAATGAAATATCACAAAGCTAAAATATAAAGACAATTTGAATTGTTACCTGTTACTATAAATAAACCTTTGCTACTTAATTATACTAAAGGAAGAACCGACAAACCTGATAAAACATTTGTGTTTTTGGAGGTATACATTCACGAAGAAATTTATGGTTAGCTTCTGGAATATTATGTGTAATGTGCATAAACCTTCTGTAAATAACTAAAAGCAAAGGAAAACGTACGTGACGTGGGTTAAAGACATTTTACACGATTAATAAGAATATCATGAAAGTAAATGAAAAGCGCATTCAACTTACAAGGTACTCTGAAATCCACAGCCTGAAACAATACATAGTGTTGGTGTTTTCTAGGGTCAACACCAAATTTTATCCACGTATTTCTCCATGGTCCATTAGCTGCAAAATATGCAAACGTTGGAATGATGTATTTGAGGGTTTGAGAAGGAATTTTTGTTGCAAATTCGAGAGCTGCTTTCGACCAAATTGGTTTCTCCTCGAACTTTCCCTTGACAAGATCGACAAGATCTTTTTTAATTTGTCTTCTCTCAACATCTTCTGCTGCCAAATCAAGCGGCTGTGATGGTACATCTGCTTGACTGCCGACTGTCCTACCATCCGCCAAAAAATTGTAAGAGATGGTAAATATGATTCGCTTTCTTCTATTCGAAAATACTGAGTCATCGGGAGGTAGTTTTCTTGCGGTTGTGTCTGATTTCTCTGATGCTATAAGCTCTTCAATAAGGCCTCTCTACAATATAATACAAGACATTTAAAGATAACGACACATTTTTATCTACATACATTTAATAAATCTCCGCTTACCGGTGGATTATCAATTCGAGACATTGCAGGTGGGAGACTAAAGGTTTGGCACAGCCCATCATCATGTATTAACTCCTTCATGACTAGTTTTTCAGGATTATCAAACGCCCCAAGTATTGGGAATATTTTATCTTTAACCGAGACTAGACTTTCATCTGATTTTTTTGAAATAGGCAAGTATTGGAAGTCGCAAATTCCTACAGCAGGAAACCGAAATAAAATTAAAATAATGCACATCAATCAACTCATTAATTTTGTTTGGAAAATATTAATATCATTAATAATCATTACTATAATAATGAACGAACAAATGACAGTATACCATTAAATTCATAGGAACGATGTACAATTCCAATGGTTGAAATTGAGCATTGCTCAGGAGTTGTTTCTATTATTTTTGGAACTTTCAGATTGAATTCTTTGGATCGCCCGGAGCCCCAAGCTTTCACAGCTTTTTCTCTTTTGACTACTTCCTCCGTAATAAATTTATCAGCTAGCATAACATCTTGTAATCGATACAGTTTTTCATTGACAGTTACAGAACTGTCTAGTTGTTCAATAGACTGAGTGTGTATTTGATTGTCCAACAACATGTCGTGAACTAAGTCAGTAGGTACAGGTTCTCGGCCTAAAGACTGCAAAATTTCCCTTTGTTTGTTTCCGCTAGATGCTAAAGTGTTATTTTGACCTTCAGGTTTTTGTTTCCTCGACCTAATTCGTAAAAGTAAACCACAAACTGTTCTTCCTTGTGCATTCACACCATTCGCAAATGGGTCATTCGGGCGGAATCTTAGCGTAAGTTTTTTGTTGGGTTGTTCGAAAACCTACACACAAATATATTACATCACCATAAACCCGTTACGAATGATGTATACTAATACAGTGAGTAACTTTTGTTTTACCTTTGATATTGTTCCAGTTCCACCTAAAGTGGCAATTGCTTTATCATCATTGACTACGTTACCGGGATATGCCACATGAACAAGTCTAGGATCGGAACTCCCAACGTTGAAGGAAGCTACAGTTGCCACTCCGTCGTCTTTTTCTTTTTCCTTTTCCTCCATAAATTCGGATTTTACATTCTGAGCTTTCCTCATCCTTTCCCTTTCAGCATGAATTTTTTCAAACAGCATTTCCACTGATTCTTCAACTGGATCACCATTTTCATCTTTGTGCATTTTTAGTAACCGTCTTATTCGTGTTGGTTGCCTTTTATACAGACTTCTTACATTATATACCCATGTCTCTTTCGACGCCAAAAATTCATATTCTTGCAAGAGACTTGCATATTTCTTCGGTCGATTCTCTTCATAATCAACGTCAACAAGTTCGTCATCACTATCGGTTGTACTAGACTTTTCACTGTCCGAACCTTCAATTTCAATGACGTCTTGGTCATCTGACTCTTCACCAGTAGCTAAATCTATTTCATCCTTCTCGTTCTCAAAATCTTCGCCGTTATGTTCAGTAATGGGGTGTAATTGGGGAGGTGGCTGGTTCTCGTCAACCGTATGAAAATATCCAGTTGAAGGCGGCTCTAAAATTGGTGGAAGATCGTCTTCAGGGTCGTTACCGAATATTTCAGCATAATCATCATCTTCAAATGCCTCCGCTTTCAGGAAAGCTTCCATTTCGCTTTCTTCGTCTTCACAAGTAGCCAGGTCATCGTCGGAGTCGGAAGAGTTGGCCATTATTGTCAGCGATGTTAAAAGACCCAAATAATTGCAATAAATGTTGGGGGTTATCACAAATTTGACAATTATCCAGTCGCTATTGATGGCTTGCCAGTATTACTTTTACGAAATCTTTACTTCATGTATTTTTTAATAAATTTCCTCAGATCAAATCTGTAGCTACTGAAGAAAATATAGTACAATAATTTGCACTGATTAAATTTTCACTGGCTTCGTCTTTGTTTTCACTACTAATTAACTATGAACTAAATGCTACATGTATTATGCAATTTAATTTTTACTTGCAATGCAAGCATTTTAGTGCATATTGTGTTTTTTGTTTTTTGTATATATGCAAATTAAAAGGAAAAAGTACGTAGGTGTGTTGATATGCAGCACATACTAACTTGCATGGATGGATGGATATGGATATATCCATACAACATACCACAACTATCGTCATCATCCGCTGTAATGAATATATACCTAAGATCAAGTAAAACATCATCGCGCCGTTCGTTCTTCAAATATGAGAAAGAGTAGGGGTAAAGGTATTAACGAAGACAACTGACGTAAAGGATTCATTTCTGTTGTAAAAACAAAGTAAATGAAGTCCCTATCCCTACCCTGAAGTTACTGATACATGGAAAAGAGAAGGTATCGGTTTATGTACTAATAATATAAAATAACACATCATTGGAAAAGGTTAGCCGAATAGACATGTCATAATTTTAGAGACAAAAAATAAGTGCTTAAAATCGTAAAAATAAGTATGTATTTATGTTCTTAAAAATGCCAAAATAATATATTTAATAAGATAATATTCGAAATACTCTGGCTAAATTTGCGACTTTAGGGTGTTGTTTTAAAATGTATTTATGTTATAAACAGGGGGCAAAATTTTTATTTTAAAATGTGTAACTCAATAGACTTAAATGGATTGTGCATCTCTTAATAGCATAGTTGCTGAAATTTAACTTGTTTGTTTTGCTTCAAATACCCAAAATATCCAAAAATATTGAAATACGATAAAAAAAAGTACTATAATGTGTGCTTGAACACAAAATATGTGTTTATGAGCTTAAACCTCAAAATATGTAACAACACAAAAAATATGCACCTTTCAAAATGCTTAGAATATCATGATACATCCGCATTATAAACATGAGCTGGATCTGGAATATTTTATTAATATAATTATTTAATAATATATTGTGAGGTTATGTCGGATGAGTTGTTATGCTCAATGTATGCCCGTGCAACAACACAAAAA
>JAHZNE010007636.1:0-20894 GCA_027744055.1 Callyntrura sp. NNG-2020 | reverse complement strand
AGCGTGGAGATATATCTGCTTACCCAAGATGGTTGACATTTTGGCGGAATGACATACTCTAAAAGTGGGACAATTATTGTTAATATGTGCTGCGAGAACTTCATCTTCTTTTACGACAAGAAAGTGATGAAAGGTTGTTTTGTACACAAAATTGTAGGATATGTCGTTGATAATAAAATCGATAGCGTATTCATGTTAATTACTAGGACGCTACTGGACTCACTGGGCTGAAGAATTGAATACCGCCATAATGAAATGGGGTATTGAAAAGAAGTAATGTGATGATATCTAATAAGATCACATTTAATATATATTTTCTAGCCGGGTGTCGCACCAAAGGCAATATATGAATCACACAGACGGAAAATTAGCTAAATTATGTCACTTCTACACTAAAGGAATGCAAAAAAATGAATGTGAGGTTTTACGTATGGAAATGAAAAGATACATATATACAATATACAAGTTTAAGAGTCAACATCTTAAACGTAGCGTCGTGGGGAGAAATACCCTTACAAAAAGTAATCTAGTATCGCCATGTAATGCAAATGTTTTGCCATCACAAATTGTTGCCGACGGAAATGTTTGTGTACCTTTGAATTTGAAGAGCTTCTCAATCTCGAAAAAGAGCATATTAAATATTCTAACAAGTACGAGGATAAGGGGGCTAATTTTTGTATCTAACCAAGCGATAAAGGCTCGCGGCATGCAATTTGAATTTCCATTTTTAAATATATAAGGAATGCGCTGTGTTATAGCCATGCCGTGTCATTTTAGTACCATCGACTCAAATTATAAGTTAATAAAGGGATAAATTGCCGTAAAATGGGAAAAGTAAAACGTAGCTACACTCGTTTTTGATTGGTTGAATGGTTTTATTTAACGTGTTTCTAAAATCAATTTATGGAATTTTGGACAGACATTTATGCATTTGAAACGTAGTTACATTATTTCTGTGTTGCTGCAAAATGCTGCTTTCATCATATTCGACAGAATAAAATTATAACAGATTTAGTTTAACAGATCAAACTTAATGGTATAATATATTATGTAATTATTATTATTGATAAAACATATGATAATTGATATTTAATTTAAACAGCTAAGTTAAGATTTAAGTATTCTATATTAAATCAAACCTCATGCTAATTTTTGAGAAATACTATTAATTAGATGGATTGATTAGTTAATAATATAATTTCTAGTAAACTTAGTCAAACAAACATATTTGTAAGTGCTCCTTCCCTCAACGATTGAAGGTAAAATTCAAAACGACAGAGTTTCACTTATTGACAAGTTCCCCCGATTCTGAGCGTTTGAACGCTTTCTCCCAAAAATATTCTATGCTTTACTCATGTCATGGTGCAACGGGAATAACAGCGGTGTTTTTACCTTATTCCCTTCGTAAAAGCCAACAGTATCAACGAACATTCCTGAATATAAGTGAAAAATAATTTTACCCCATAACTTAGTTGCTCTGTAAATATAAAAAGACCGACAGCTATTTATTCCATCGTATATTAAAAGCGTTTCATATTTATGCCCTACCGCGATCCGCCGCTTTCCCATACTGCTATCGTTTTTACCTTTTTTTCGTGGCAATATCTAGTTAAAAGATAACTTGTAAATATTACAAATCCAAAAAAGGAGCACACCGGATTCCATCGTACTTCTCAATTGACGCGACAGTTCTTCCTTTAAAAAATCATCTTGTGCCGCACCACCACCACCACCACCAAGCCCAAGTTTTTCCAAATCTTGCAAGTGTACGTTTGGGGGAGAAACGGGAGACAACTACGTCGTACTAGTATCTCATACACGTAAGTGAGCCTGCTATCATCTTCCCAACTGAAACCATCCACCGTGGCTGCTGCTGCTACTGAGGTGGTGGTGGTGCTTTCTTTTTCCACTATACCACGTCCACAACTTCAGCTTCGTTATCTTCCCCAGTCATACAAACTGTGCTGTGCTGTTTCTGCAGAAAAAATGCTTGACTAGTGCTGTTTCCCTGCTACTGTTTCTTGGCCAGCCAAAAGTTGCGAGCCCCATACAAGAGCAAGCCGTGGCAGTAATAGCAGTTGCAGCTGCAGCTATACCAGTACCTGCAGAGTTGGTTGTTCTACTAGCACCACTTTTTCGTTTGGCCTCCCCGTATCGCTTCATTCTGAAGGAAAATCCACTGCTTCTTCATTGCTTCATTTCAGTTGCCGTTGGACAAAGACGAAGAAAGGCGGGAGGGTATACGAGCGTTCATTTCTTACAAGTAAAAGCAGCAGACATTGAGTCAGCATCACAGCTCTAAACGATCTTTACCTACTTGGGTAATTCAAGGCTACCCACTTCTCTTCTTAACAATTAGCTCATCAAATAATTAACCTTGTCAT
This sequence comes from Callyntrura sp. NNG-2020, assembly GCA_027744055.1. Classification (NCBI taxonomy): domain Eukaryota; kingdom Metazoa; phylum Arthropoda; class Collembola; order Entomobryomorpha; family Paronellidae; genus Callyntrura; species Callyntrura sp. NNG-2020. The sequence continues at coordinate 18,510 of JAHZNE010007636.1, read as the reverse complement.
TACACAAAGTTTAAATTGTTTGCTATCAATACATCATCATTTTGGCGACAGTGCTTATAGTGATTTCCTGCAATAACCGAGTAACATCACGGTATCTGTGCGTATCATAAGGGTGCATTTTCGGAAAAGCACTTTGATGAAACTTTCCCTTACACCCTTACAGCGTAAAGGGGACGTGTACAACCAGATATTACAGATCCTTACATTCATATAGACTCTTACCGTTAACTGTTTGTGTTGCTGTTTATTGTCGTTCCTGTTCCTTGACAACAATGGTAGCTTGAGAAACTAGAAAAGGGTTTCGTTTAACGTAAGCAATACGCCTCTTTCTTCAACAGCGCTCGTTTTTATTAAATCTGTGCACGCACACCGCCAGGAAAAATGAGCTTGAACTTTAGGAAGGAAACAACTTATATTGAAGTATTTGACTGTTGGAACCGCTGTTTACACACATGATACAAACAAGTTGAAATTGTTGTGGATGATACACATATCATTTATTCACTGGGTTCCTCTCCGAGTATTTCTTTTTTATTTATTTTTGAACGTTGTTCGTGAACACTATGCTTCCAATTCAAAACTCTTTATGTAATTCTAATTCTTAATTTCCCTCCACATGGTGATAGTGGCACGACGATTGACGAAAGAATGCACCAATAATAGCAGCATTACTGGTTAAGACGAGGAGAAAAAACTTCACTCTTTGAAAGCTGCCTCTTCCCAGCAATAAAAGTATTTTGTACTCATCAAAAAGAATAGGGAGGTTTGAAGCGGAAATATTTTTGACAGACAAAGAAGAGAGCGAGTGGAAGTAAATTTTTAAGACGACGGGCAAAGGAAAAAGGAAGACAGTCACTGTAAGTCTCTTAATTCCCCCTTTCCCTTCTGAGCTCTCTTCACCTGTTCGCCTGCTACTACTACCACTACTACTACTATTTTTGCGGAACCGCGTATAACTTCCCTCGAATAAAATTTTCCCTCAAGCTAATAAGCAATTTAATTTCTCTAGAAATTCTTCGCAAGAACACATCTTCCCCGTTGAATTTGACAATCTTCAGAAGTAGTTACATAATATCAAAAAAATACACTTTAGTGAGTGCGTGCACGCAGCAGCATGTACGAGATAGATATTTCGTGAAAAGTGCTCCGAGGTTGCTGAATCTAGTAGTTCTATTTAGCTCCAATAATATCAACATTTTTTCTCTTTTCCCCTGTAATGAATACCGGGAAAAAACCTTCCCCTCCATCTTGCGTACGACCACCACCTTCTCTTCATCTGCTCAACCCTTGAGGCAGGAACTTGTTGTGTGCTCTCTGTGCTCCCGTTTTATTTCTAATGGGCCGTAGTTCAGGGAAAAGACCACACCAAAAAATATATTGTTTCAGTTTTTCAGTTTCCAGCCGACAAAGGAATAGTTGAAAAGTGATGATGTAAGTACGTCGCCTTTTATGTATTGTTGCTTTTTGTTTTGTAAAACACCTTGTCCTCCTGACTTTAGTGTCCATTTCACACGAAATGCGAATAGGGGGTGCATCTCGCAGCAGCAGCAGCATCACAAACTCTTTCTCTCCACACAATCCACAATGCAAGGCGGTAGACTAGCAATAAAATTTTTTGAAGGTTTAATCATTTTTTTACACAGCAAAAAATACCATCACAATGGGAAATGTCGGGTAAATTTTAGACAGTTACCGGAAAATGGAAAGTCGTGTTGAACGTGGGCGTATGTGCTAACGTGCCGTGTTTTAGATTATAACATGTACAGTTAAATTTACTGATTTCTGAGGAAATTGGAATATGGTGTTCGATTATTTGTCGTACCCTCAGCACTTGTGATATCTTGACTCATGGCGTTGTATAGCACATCCCAATGATGTTTTGGTAGTTTTCAAAATATAACATGTTACAAATCTAAAATGCTGTCATAACGTGAATAAAGAAGTAGTATTACTAAATATAGTAAGCAGTAGGTAGGATGTTTGAAAGCACTCATAGTTTTTTAGCCACAGCACAGGACACAAAAACAGGTTGACATCATCCTAACCACACGACACAGAAAACTTAGGTTTGGTTTCTTTCTTGCATTCCTGATTTTCGTGGTGAAAAGACGACGATGAAACGGAGGTATAGTAGTGGTGTGGTGGAAGCGATGGTCGGTTGGGGAAAAGTGTGTCACGGTAGTCATGCTGTAAAGCACAAAACGTTCCTTTCTTTTGGAACATTTGCACGCGTAGTACGTGGAAAGGGCGCAAAATGTTACTATTTTTGACAATGTTTGCATAATAGCGCACCGCACAACGAGAAACATGTCAACCACAATTGAGTTTTATGTGTTTATAACATTGCAATCGAAACAAGTAGGTATGCGATTCTGAATGTTAAGAAAAGGTAGGAAATACAGGGACATTGCTACTGCTAGATGATGATGATGATGAATGAGTAGAGAGAGGGGCTTCCCAATAAACTTTGAAGACTAACTTCAAGTTGAACACTGTACGTCGTAAGGAGTGTGGCAAGCAAGTGTCATTGACATGTTTTTTATTATTATCATGCTCCTCATTTTGCCGTGTCATTACGGTTATTTGATGTCATATCCTGTTGTAGTTGTACCAGTCGTATGCATCATGAAAAGACCTTGTTTATTTTACTATTATTATCTACGTTGCAGCCAATCTCATCGATTTGGTGAAGAGGAGCAAGACATGTTTACAGCTTTTGAGCTTTCTATAAAAACGGTGTTACACACATCGGCAACCTTTTCACTTTGAATGAATTTCTGTCTACTCTCTCCAGACAGTGAAGAGTATTCAGATCAGACGAAGCCATTTATTGACCTACAATTTGTAAGACCTTGATACTGTCTCAGGATGTTCTATTGTTAAACTATTGGGGCATTGTGATACATGTGCACATTACGTCATAACTTGAGACGTACATTGTGAAATATTGTTTTTTACATTCCAGGTATCAATTACCCACAATTTGCAAACAAATTAAAGTTAAAATACTTAGTAATGAACATAGTAGTAGTTACGCGTACAATTTTGTGAAAATATGAGTTGAAGTGAAACCTCTCTTCTTAACGAGAGAATGGTATAAATGCTTTATAATTAGCAGTGATACCTAATCCTTTACACTGGCTCTATTAAAAAATGGATAAACTACGTTGACCGTGACCTTACGACTTACAATCTGTTGAATTTAGTTAATCAATAAAATGTCCTTCTGTGATCCTATGGTTAACTTTATTCAAAGATGGTATATATTATACACAAATGAAGTTGATGTCTCAAATTTTGTTTTATTGCAAATTTTAAATAGCACATCATCACATTTTACATTTATCATGTTAGGTAAGAGGCAAAGTTTATCAACAACTGTTATCAATTAGCAAACTGAGATTATTTAAATAAATGTCGTAATAGCAAACTTGAAAAAAAATTGACGTTATGCCGTATAAGTTACTTCTACTTCGCTTTCTGTCACAAATTAAAGTGGCATGTAATGATTTAAGATTATTTTTGCGATTTTCACCATTGACGACGTTCACTGCGACTGTACAAATAAAAATATTTTCAAGCATGAATAAAAATAGATAAAACCAAGGTCACATCATGCTATTTTTGCTCCTCTCATTACTTCTGACAATTAGAGAAATCTGTAAACTTAAACCAAGTCAGGCCTTTTTGTTACCGTTGCGTTGTTCACAAAGACAGGAATTTCAGACGCCCTGAAAATCAGTATAACAAGTAACTCAATCCTTTCTCATGAAAAATAAACGAAACAAATAATTCTTTCTCCTGTGGTGCAAAATAAATCTACATAAATGTACCCCTTCCAAACAGACTCGCAGTCATAGTAAACAAACAGTGAGGGAGTTTATCACTGACGACACTACATCTTCAGATTATTATTCGTATCACCTCCTGCAGCATTAAGATTGAGGCAGTGTGAAAAAGTTGAAATTCCTCGGTTTATGCGCGAGTAACATAATATTTTATTGGAGGCAGCGTTTGAAGTCTACAGTGTGGGGAGGGTGTGATATCGAGCATTGTGTTTTCCTTTCCTAGGTGACTCGATGCTCCTCATGTGGAGTAATATTACCTTCAATATTCATAAACTCTGGAGTGGTTGGTAACTTACAAGTTAAAAGAAAACGACGATGACGATGCCAACCAGAAAAAATAAATAATAATCAAACTGCAGAATGTGTGCTCTTATCATTCATGAAAGTAGTTACGTCAGATCAGACACCATACTTCCATTTCTGGCAATTGCCGAAAAGATGATACTTACGAATACAAATGGAGGCACAGAATCTTTTACTTCTACGGCACTGTGCAGCTACTGTCTTCTATTGAAAGATACCCTATCATCATCTCCTGACTCTCAGCTCACTTCACTTCAAAGCGGAGGGAGGGATGTAGAGGGGAAATGGATATTCTCCAGATGATAGAATTTGCATTTTTGCATCCTCTGCTCCTTCCTGCTCCACTTGGTTCTTATCTTAAGGCGAATAACAACTCACACTTCACCTCTTAAAATATACATAGGCTTTTGCTTTATCTTTCCTTCTCCGATGATAATGGCAATGATGACAATATGCATTTGTGTTGAAAAAAAAAACACTAGATGTAGTATGCCCTTGAGAAAGAGTTGAACATTTTGACGCATATTTTTACAATTTACTTACTTGCCCATCAAGTCCTATGGACTGTCTGGTTGAAGGGAGGCAAGTAAGCACGAAAATCGTATTGTTTCAGTCAGTCAGCACAGCAGCAGCAGTGGATTTTTGCCTGCAGCTTAAAGAAAAAACGACAGGTCATGCATTTTTTTTGTTTGTTGATAGATGACAAAATCTTCTGAGAACATATATACCTACGTGTTCATTGTGCAAGTTGAGAAAAATGAGAAATGCAATATGTATAAAAAAACACGAGTTTTCACAAGGTAAAAGGGGCTAGCATATTGAAAAAAATGTCTGAGAACTTTCCTCCCCGCCGTACTCTAAGATAGGCAGTAAGAGCTAATATTACAGCTGTGTAATATAAGACGCCACAATTTGAGCTTCATTGAAGCCTTTCTGTGTGGGACGTGTGAGAACTGCCTATACACTCTTTTGTAGTTGGGTGGGTGGGCGGAAGGTAGCTGGGATTATTGGGCTTAACGCGAGAATTGAGAAATGACTATGCAAATTGGAGGGTGCATATAATGCATATAATTTGGAAGGTATTTTTATTCTTGATATTACGTCACCAGTGCATTATGTCCGGATTTGTCAAATCTTGCATCACAAGTTGGTTAAAAGTTGGTAAAAGGGAAAATATAAACTGATTAATTCAAAGTGACAGAGCCGTCACCGGGTAATTACGTTTCCAAAAGTGGGGGATTTCTTGTATATACCTGCATTGTAGGCCACATTCAAATAAAAGTATTGAAGCATTGTAAAGTTGTACTTTAGTGTTTCCAAACAATGGCACAAGTTACCAAACAAACTCTCATTTTACATATTCCGTACTTTGTGACGTACCTCGTTACCATGCAAATGGGAATCAGCTACTACTGGCAACTTGGGGATGATGCAAAGTCATCCTGTAACAGAGTACAGAATCACTGTACCAACTCAGCTAGCCCTGCCACAGCTGAACACTCAGCATACTCTGAGTTTAACTTTGACTTTGAATAAACTCGACAGAAGGAGAAATTTAAGAGGAGTAAAAAAGTCTTTAAAAAAATGATATTTCCCGTCTTATACAACAATATATTCTGTTGCATACATGTATATATGCATCATTCTATGCTATCATTTTCAGACAACAGGCGGATTCATGATTTATTTATGTTTTTGTTGTGTACCCCATCGCCCCGTAATCATGTATGTGTACTATTCCTCTTTACAGCTATTATACTATTATATAATTCACACAATAGACAGACCAGCCCAAATACAAACAAACACACACAAAGGCGGCAACAATAAAATTCTAGCCTCCATTCTAAAAATGTCTGGTGGTAGGGCATTACTAATACAAATGTGCAGTTTATCGGTGAACTTTAACAGCAGTGCATAACTTGAGAGTTGCATTGTGTAATAATAATACAAATGCAGTAGGACTGCCACGAGTGCACATTTCTTTGTGGCTTTTTTGGTGATGACTCTTCCATAAATACTTGAACATAAAATATAGAGAGGGAAGAGACTACTGAGAAAAGTACGTTATTCACTTGTGACACTTTGAGAAAACTATATCATTTCGTGGAAACCATTCTCTCCATCTTTATGTATGGGAGGAAAAGCCAGAAAAAGAAACCACTTTTTACTCTGCTCACTTATTTCCCCTTCTCCCTTTTCTATTTTTTTTTGTTGACGAACTGATTCAGCAAAATGTGTCTTTTTCTGTTGCTTGCGTACTCACACTTGCGATATATATAGATATATGGTTTATGAGCACTGATTGTACCATGATACTTCTCTCTTTGGGTGAGAGGACCAGGAAGAAGGGGAGCAAGAAGAAATCACTTGTGGTGGGTACGCAGCACGCGAAAAGAGTTTCAAGTTGGAAAAGACGATGCTGCGTTGCACTTAAAGGTGCATTTCATTTTTTATCACTTCTTGAGAAAGTGTGCCTCTGTGACTATAAAACTGATGTGTGAGAGAGACAGAGAGAAACTTGGAAATGTAATGGAATGCAAAGTCTGGATGAAATAATGCAGATCTACATCTCTACCTTTGTCGTTTTCGCCGTGGCAAGAATAGCTCTCAAATTCCCCCAAGTACTCATACTTACCATATTACCTATCTGGTTTATTGCAAGTTTGGCATTCAGGGAGAGACAATGTGTACGTCGAGTCTAAACATTTCACTGTGGATGTAATGGCGCGGGTTTTACCAGAGCCTTTATTCCCGAACACATTCTCGCTTTCACAGAAAAATATATATCACACAATCACGCTATTTCCAGACAGTTTTAAAAGTCAGCAGAAGTAAAAAATGCACCCTCTTACCGACTTACATTACGCTGCACTGCATAAAAATATCATAACAATATTTCGTTTCTTGATAAGCATCACCACCTATAATATTTATTTGTTTACTTACTAGTTAGGCTTTTGGCTGCAACGTCAAACTTTTGAACTTTTTTGGCATTTTTTAAATATTAGAACGACATCATAAGGAGTTTAGAATTATTTTAAGAAATTTTCTGTTACAATGTTTGTCGCTTATCTCCTTGCATTTTTACAATTGTAAAACTGTTGTTCAGGAAAAAGACGTTGTTGGAGTCAAGCAGGGTTGTGTGTGCGTTTGTATCACAAGTGCATATGTTTTGTATAAATTTTACGCGTATGTAACCCCTTCGGCTGTTTTATAATTTTTTTTCTGAGTCATTTAACAATATTTCAGATGAGCAAACATATTTCCTGTTCCCTCACTGGAATACCAATTTCTCATTATCAGCGACTTGGAAGTACTTACTAGTTTTGTCGTCCTGGGGGAAAATTATATTGATATATGCCTGTCAGTCTGCCTGCCTGTCTGATTTGATAGTAAGTAAATTTTTACTTCGAAAGGACCAAGACATATGCAAACGTAAAGTGCGATGTATTACTGGCTACAGTGAGCATGTAACACAACAAGTGTAAAATGTACAAAACGACCAATATGATAATATCAGCTACCAGTAAGTTTTTATTTACCAATATGTAGATTGTACGGTTTTTAAATCGGTGGCCTCATAAGTTGCCCGTAGGTATGAGTTTGGAAGCAAATTTACATGATGTCAAGTTACCCCACTTTTCATAGCTCACGCTCGCATGGTTTGTGATTTTAGTGCTGAGATCTGACACTTTTTGTGGTGGTAGTGGTGGGCGAGAATAACCATTTCAAGACATCAAATGATGCTCAGTAAAAAAATGAGTTACTTTTTTTTCCTTGGTTACTATTTATTGTTGTGTCGGTATTTAATATACTTACATCGATTCCTTTTCCATTTTGGTCAAAGGAAACATTTGCTTGCAAGCTGCAAAAATTTCGCAAAGACATTTTTGTTTTGCGTGCTGCGTTACGCAATTCCTTTTATGTTCCTTCTTCCAACATTTTATATTTTTAAATAAAAAACACATGACAATGAGTCAATACCTTGAAAATGTTTTTGAAAGAAAGCCGCGATCCAGAAGCAACTTATTGTTAGTTATTTGATCTATAGTAGATTCATTGTTTTGTTCATTATTCCTAGTCACTGGCTAGTAACTTTGATCTTGCCTACTCTCCAATTCCATTGACAAAGAACAAAGCCACTTCACTGAAAGAAATAGATTTTTTATCTCTTGTTCACTTCTCGAAGGGATGAGTGTCGCACATTAGATAAGTAATACAGATATAGACACGCGTGTGTGTGTGTGTGTGTGTGCGATGGTATTAGACATTATTGTTTGTGAAATGCGTACGAACACAGATTTCAAGTTGCTCCATGGCTCGTTTTCTTCTCCAGCGTCTGTGGACCTAGCTGCCAAGCTGTGTTGGAACGAGAGGATCTTATAGAACCCAGTAGAACCACCACTCAAGAAAATAGAACTGTTCCAATAATATTTCAGCTGAGGACAATTTTCCTCTGTGTTAACCGGATACAGAGAAAAAGTTTGTAGCGGTCAGTATCCCCTGCTGCCGTTCAGCTGAGCTCAAGCTGCCGAAGTAAAAGAGTGACAAGGGCTGACGGAAAATCCCTTTTACCATCATAATATCTTTTCCTTCTCATCTTCTTGTTTTCCGAGGGGTTTCTTTTGACGGCGGTTCATCCGCCTGTTTAAAAAATGTCGTGGTTGTCTTCGTTCCCTTCTAAGCTTCATGCATATGACACACTCTCGAACGTGCACGTATTGCATTTTCCTGTATTTATTATCATGGTTATCGTTGTGTGTCCTGTAACAATTTCCTTCATATGGAATTTTTAAGGAAGGGTGCGTGCGTACCAGTTTCCCCGTCAACGACGAGAAAAAAGGGAATGAAACGCTTTTATAGTTGATAGCGGCGGTGCTGGTGTCGACTGTCCGAAAGGAAACTGGCCAAAAAAACGAAATCTTGACAGAATTGGCAAAAGAAAAAAATAAAGGAAATGGTGGCAGTTGGTTTGGTTGATTTGTTTTCATTCCCTCTTCTTCGTTTTTTTTAAATCCGGACTGCTCACACGTAGCCGGACAGTGGTTGAGGTTGAGTAAATGCAGCAGCACACACACACACCGACATAGACGCTATAACTTACGGATTTGAATGACCGGCTCCGAAAAACGATATATGAAGAAAAGAGGAAACAGCAGAGGTTTTGGTTTAAAGGAAGTCAGGAGGAAAAAGAGACAGAAGGAGAAAAGGAAAGAGAGAGGGAGATGTGTGTGTGTGTGTGTGAAGGGAGAAAGCAGAAGCCTTTAAATCCAATCTACCAAACAATCCAGTTTCCTTCCCAGACAGAGGCTCCCAAAGGCTTTGTCCAATTCTCACTTGACGAAAGTTATATCAAATTTCAACACTGCTTCTCCCTCACTCGTATATCCTCCCTCCATAATTTTTGCTCTGGCTGATCTATATTGAGGACGGGTGTAAATTTAGGTTTTTGTACAATGCGTACAAAAAATCCCTTTCCTCTTGTAAAAACAACACAACCATGTATATTGTTCACGTTACCTAGTTTATCCTTGAAATGTCCTTATGCGCTTTTCCGTATTTCAAACCCACAAAACAAAACAGTGTTGCTGTCTTTTTTTCTACAAAGCTGTACAAACTAAAAATATTAAAAAATAAAACGGTCAGCCAAGTAGTATTCTGCCAGGAACTAAACTAAACTAATAAATGCCTCCTCGTACAAAAAACATGCACAAGCACGCACACGCATGAAGAGAGAGAGAGAACGACATAGATTGATACAAAGAAAACAAAAAAATGAGATGAAGAGGAGACGAGAAAAAAAACGCATTTTCCCTTTGGATTTTCTTCCTCTTTCTTTAGGTTTATTTGATTTCTTCTCAAGTTGAAGTGTAGGATAACACAAGCTACGTAACGTTTTAGATGTATAGAGAGGTGTAGATATCCACATGTTCAGTTATTATAAGGGTGAGAGGGGAACCCTTTTGAAATCTTGCTATCCCATATGATGCAAACTATATATAACGAGTAATGAAAGATGCCCGGGTGATTTGTGCATTGTTCTACTGTAGGAATGTGGTCAGTTGGAAGTAGGTAGGGGAATGAAAGGAAGAATAACGTTTACATTTTTCCAACAGAAATGAATTAGCAAGCTGGTAGGATGGGTGTAGAAAGGGCGACGACGGATGAGGAAATCATTTTTAACACCACAGTGGAGAAAGCTAAGCTGAAAAAAGGGGGAAAAGAGCGAGAAAGAAAAAGAGAACGGAACTAAGATGAATTTCTTTTCGCTCTTTTGACCCCTTTGTTTCCGACAGTCTTGTTCTACTTACGGTCAACTGGGCATACAGGGAAGAAGACACACTAAAAAATAGAAACTTTAAACAGTACCCATTTTTTAAAAGATTTTGTTACACCGTAGCATTCTTTTCTCCTAATCGAAATGGAACTGGGAGGTTTGTAAGAGGTCAATTTGCATGTAGCTGTATAGATATTGTCAGATGACGGGCACTGCACGCCCTAGTGACATTTTTCATTTGAGGTTTCCCTATAAAAATGTGCGAACACATGGTTTTATTCTGTATCAACGGGGCATAGCATGGGTTTTTAATAGTGTGCAAAACCATTGTTTGGGCTTCAAGGTACATACGATAGTCGATAGGAAGGTAATTGTTTGGTAAAATTTTAATTTACGGAGACACACCCAATGATGGCAGACCAATTTCCCTGTTTATTATATTGGATGAAGGACGAAGTAGGACGAAGTAAAAAGACAATGAAGCCTTTTTAAACTTGCCTAAATATAGCCAAAAATTCATTCCAAAACGGTTCAGTCAACTTATGAGAGACAGATTAAGGCCAAGGATATCCACCTAGCAATGTTGTCTATGAAGCATCAAGTTTAGTTGATTCTCGCTAAAAATATACTCCGCCGTGTTCGGTCTCTGCGCCATACGTAAAACCACAATATCAAAGGAATCCTTTTAAACCAGTTTAACGTACTCTAATTTAATTGTGTTCGGTGTTCCTACTTGTAAAAAGCGAGAAATGGCGACGGTATAAACAACTGTCTTTACTGTTCATTTATTATACATAGGTGTAATATTTTAATTAACGCTGTTAATATAGTAAAGGTAAAGTTCCATACCGTAACTGCGCAGGTGTCTCTAAAACTGGTCTACCATTAACACATCGACAACCTTAGAAGTTATTAAAATAACCTATGAGTGAAAATGACATTGCATGTTAAAACTAACACGGTAACAGTGTATAATTATGGCAAAATGTGTTGGATGAGTCACTTTTAACCCAGAACAAATTGCTGTCTGAGATTGTCAGTTCATATTTAAGGCAACATTTATCACAGTAACTTCAAAGAATGAACACAAGTAAACATTTTGGCATAACCACGGCTTTGTGAATTTGAATAATAGTAGGTACTACTAGTATGTGTTAGTTTTCGAGCTGGTTGCCTAAGATAAGCCTTTTTGCAATTCTATCCCTTTATTTAATTTATACATTCGGCAACCCATCATAATGTTTACAAAATAACATACTGTTGTGTTGTTGTTTTTTACATTGAATACAGATTGCATCAGTAGGACACAAGTGGACAAAAAGTGGACTTTAGAGAAACTATCCTTCGAAGGAACCAATGCTACAAGTTTCAGCCATATGCGCCCAAGCTGTTCGAGGGAGCTTCATGTTACAAATTCCAAACCATAATCGAAAAGCACCTCTCAACTTTTGCATTTAAATAAATAAATAAAAGAGAAGTGAAGACAAACGAAGGAGAAGCTTAAGTAACTCGAAAAATAGATAATTATACTTTTGTTTTCCATCCCACGACGTCTCATGGCGTGTTGCACATATGCCAGCTGATTCCCATAACTTGAAAACTACCTAATCGTTCCAATTTAACGCACTTGATTATTACTGCGTTGATAACGATGATATATACACACTAAATATTTTTTCTTGTTCGTTCCTCAGCCACTCATAAAGAAAACTGCGACTTGTTAAAGAAAAAGTGCTTTCCTTCAATGTCCTTCTCTTTTGACACTTTTTGTAGTTATTTCCGCCCCTGCTGATGATAGCTGATTTGCGTGCGTGTGGGTTTGCGTAGATCAGCATTCGTACATACGCGTTTCTATTTACCTCTTGCAGCCTGTACTGGTATAACAACCACCTGAACGACTTACTCAATTCCCACTGCGACGCTTTACCTTGTCAGTGATGCGTAGAAACGACGGAGGCGACTGACAGCAAACCCCATCCTGAATCTACACAGTTCTAGTCGATGCCTGAAATAGAAATAAAACATCAGACAGCAATAACAAGTACGACAATTGAACCTTATTATTAGAATCTCTGGAGAACGCACTCTTTCTACAACTTTATCGGTATAGAAACAAGTTTCCCTGCAAAAAGGTAAACTCTTTCTTGTCGTTTCATTTGCAAGACCCACCCCGTTCCAGTGCAGAAACCCCAGCACTAGGTAAGAACGAAGTAAGTGTGCGAAAGTGAAAAAGAACCAGTACCAGACTGTGTGCTTGTCATTTTGTTCGTTTTCGAAGAAAGTTGAAAATAAGTGTGGATTTACTTAAGTAGAACAAGCTGTGCCATAAAAATAACGGGATTGAGAGAAAATAGGGAAATTGACATACATAATAATAAGAGTATTAGTATCCAAAATACTTAAAAACGCTGTTCTCCGAAGCAAAACAACAGAACATGCTGTATACGTGTTCCTAAAGAAAAAAGTGATTTCAGATACTAGAACTGCAAGCAACCACGACATCCTTGGATGGTGACAACAACAGCAAAAATATCCTTAAAAAGTACTGTAGTTTGGTGTGAAAGAGAAAAGGACACGGTGAACTTCTTCGATACTTGAGAAAAGTGAAGATGTTTTAAACTTTCCGTATTGATATTGCTATTTTTATATTAGGCCTTCGCGTTTTCCCACCTTCCAATTTCTAGAGACAGCAGTGGCAACAGCAAGCCACCACCTAGAGAGCGTTAAAAAGAAACAACAAAGAAAAAGTTTTCCTTGTGCATCTGCTTCGCTTCTCCAGCTGTGAGAAAGTCGTACAGTAGTACGTTCTAGTAATTCCTAATAAAAGGCATACGACACGATGGTGTGGCATGACGACAGTCATGGTAAAATCAATTCATAATAATAATAATAATAATAACACCTTCATAATATGATATTGTTACGAGAAAACTTGTAAGTAGTACCAAAAGAGAAAAAAAACTGTTTGTTCTTTGCTTCTTTGCTAAACAATCCCGACAAAACATATATTGCATAGGTGTAGCAACAGAAACAGCCATTATTAAGTAGTTTTCTTCAGCTACATCGTCCCCTCGACATTTTCCTCCCTGGAAAAGAACAGAAGAATCAAAGGAAAATAATTTGAATCTTGCCGGCGTTGCAGTGCATCATCATCATCAGCATCGCCACAAGGAACATTTACTGCTACTAATAAAACTCCTCTTATACTACTACCCTAACATCAATTTCGTTTTCCACGACTCTGCTGTTGCAACTTCACCTCCAGCGACAAGTCTATCACGGCGGCGGAGGCCACGTGTGAAGACAACAAACCGGTAAAAGACTATAAAAAGGAGTTTTTACCGGGGAAAGGACACACCAGCCGAAAACCCGGTGCCGGAAAAATATCCTGATACGGCGTTGCCAGTAGTATTGCACCCTTTTACCAGCAGACATATCTCGCCACGGTAGATAAATACAACCAGTGTGTGAAGTACAAGAGAAAGAAGGGATGGAGTAAGTGGACAAAAAATTCTATAGAGAGGCAAGTCAGCTGAAGAAAGGAGTAAAAAGGAAAAGTGATTTTGTTGGGTCACCTCAAATTGCTTCTTTCTACACTGCTACTACTACTGCTCTTGTAGTTGTTGTTGTTGTCGACGTCCCAAAAGAGTTTAATAATGTGGTCTTTTGCAGACCCAGTAACAAAAACAACACTAGCGACGACAACCACCAGAAGTAGTTGTGGCCTACGAGAAGATTGAGACGCGTTCGTGAAAAGGAGACATTTAGTGTCTGTTTGCAGAAGGAATAAGGAGAAGTATAATAGGAGTTGTGTAGGTATAGGGTATCTCTAGTCTGGAGAAAATCGGAACAAAAGAGGGAGCGAACTGGAGGGAGAGAGCCTATTCATAATTAAAAGAGAGTTTGGTCCGTTTAGTGTAGATTGTTGTCATCGTCTTTGTGCAAGTATTATATGAACTAGAGGTATATGGGAAGCAGCTTGGGTGGGTGAACAGTCGAGTTATTCGTGGTACATGAACATGACAATGCGTTCCTTATGAAGAGAGCTACAGAGAGGACCACGTAACAAAATATCTATATAGACAAAGTCGAGTATATTATCAATTTTGTAAAATAAACAGTAAAGTAAACGAGAAAGTAACTAAAGGAAAAGTAATTAAATATTTAGACGGCGACACTCCCTCGCATCGTCTCGGAGCTACTATTACTACTAGTAGTAGACATCCATTTAAAAACGGGTAGGTAGGTAATTACTAATTACCTTGCTCTCTCTCCCTCTCTCTTTGCGATCACGCCTGCCTGTTTCTCCCTCACTCACCTTTAGAAAATTTCACATTCTTCCTTCACAGAAACAAACAGAAACAAAACGTTCCAGCAATCAAATTCAAATTATCGCCTCTTTTATTTATCCAAAACTCTTTACAGCAGCAGTTGTCGTTGTTGTTGTTCCAGGGGTGAATAGAGGGAAATTCGATAAAAAACGACAACAAAAAAATGTAACAACTTTATCATTTCATTATCATCAATTAATGTTATTTATACACTTAAAAACTGAATACTGACAACAGAGAAATGCTTGGGAAGTCACCACTGCAAATTACTGACTGAGGTCGACAACAGTAATTGCTTCAATTACTTCAAATTGCTTGACTTCACTTGGATTCTTGGAAGCACCTCAAGTACTCCCCGCAATAATCCAGTATCATCAGCACCAAAACAATTATCGTTGTGAGCAGTCAAAAATCAATAGTCGTTACCGTATCACAGGGGAAAAGGCCATCAAACCTCTGCAATTCCAATTCCAACACTTCTTCCTGAGAGGAAAATTTACAAGATGGAACTCCTCTTCAAAACGTTACTCGTTCTTGTCCTCGGCTTCATGACAGGTAAGTCTCTTTTTCCCTAACACTTTTTCAACTGCTATCGAACCATCAGCTTTTTATTAATGCATTAGTAAGCATTACTATTGCGCTACATACAACTTACCCAGGCGAACTGGTGCCACTACATGCTTTCTACACACGTGCTCAGTAATTGACCAATTTTTGCCTTTTAAACAGAGTCAAAGTATCAAAATAATATTGAATTTTGTCATATACGGGACAGCGGAGGTGTACGTGGTAGCACTACCTAAATTTATAATTCGTAATACTTATTAATTTATTTTTGTTAAAATCGGAACATTGCAAATTGAGAGCGCACGGTCTATTACTGCCACCACTGCAGCAGAAGCAACCCCTGTGCTGCGTTATAAAAAAAATGTTCCCTTTTCATACGAACTTTTCTTGGGGGTACGCACAGATGGTGGTAATTTGTGCGGTTGCAGTCAAACATTTACTCACGTCAGGCGAATGCTCCTACATAGAAGTGACGGTAATAAGCATGACTATTAGATATCCCGATAAAAGCTTCACAACTGCAATGATAATTTTTAAAGGCCTCTGTCACCACACCATTACGCAAATGGGACGATAGTGCATTCCTGCATGGAGGAGAAAGAGCTACGAACGCCACGGAGTATAGACAGAAGGTGGCGAAATTAATTACAGGCTATTGAATGAATTTTGGAAATCATGACCGCAAAAATAAACGATATCTTACTGGCTTGATACTTGATAGTTCCTATGATGGTGGGCAATTAGCACAGCAGCCGCCGCCGCACGGTGCTTATGACTACCCGTGCACATAGCAAGTATACAATTTGTTGCGTATCATGTCGCGTTCACAGCCAGTGTGAGTTTTCGCTGTACACGCGTTCTGTTTATTTTTGGCTTTTTCAGGGGGGAAAAGTGCTCTCGCACGATTATGTCAACAAATATGCTTCTTTTTGGCTCGCATGCGTTATTGTAATATGTTGGTTACAGTGTACATAAATTAGACAGTTGCGTTGTTTCCAATATTTTTAATAAAACAATAAAGTGTGTAAAATAATAATGCGCCCAAACATTATTTGTTTTGCTCACCGATTCCTACCACCACCATGTCGTTGAATGGAGTGAAAACTCTTCTTTCATTTTCATGCGCCACTACTGTACCGGGGAGGCGGGGAGGGAGAAAGAGGGTTAAATGCTTCCAACCTACTAAACATCACACAACAACATCTCCTTGTATTTGATCGTCTGCTCCTAGGAGAATGCTCCATTGTAGACTGTCCTTGGCGTTCGTGTTAGTGCCAAACAACAGAGTGTTGAATATACAATGCTGGGAAGCAGATAGTCGCTAGAGTTGATAACGACAGCACAGTTACAAACAGATATAGCGAGAGATTTGTAATAAAATTATATATAAGTGACACATGCATTGGAAAATATTCTACAAGTAAAATTAATGGAAACGATGTCGTCGTAGGTAAACATGCAAGTAGGTAGTATCCCAGTATAATAAGCACGAACGAGTGAAGTAGTAGTAGTTTAGAAGTTTGGGGGAACAAGAAGAGGAAGTTGTTACGAGACCAGCAGGAAATCCTAAATAGTCTCGTAGTAAGCATTACCGTCATCATCATCGTCATCCTCATGGTCGTCATCAAAACGAATAAAATCTCAGTGAACCCATCAGGAAAATTATACCGTTTTACTCCCACCACTTCTGCAGCTCCCTTTCTTGCTCACACAACACAAAGCACACATTTCTCATTTCTTTTTTTCTCCCCCACACAACCAGGGAGTCGCTGCTGCTGTTCTATTCAGATGGCGAGTTTGCCTTGGTTTCTACTTGTCTTCCGTTCTCATGTGCAGGAATGTTGCTATTAGCCTCACTGAAAACAAAGACATACAGTGAGAGGGAGAGAGGGAGAGTGAAAGAGAAGATAGAAAGAGAGGAGGCATTGCTGTTGCAAAGAAAGGGAAAACAAATATTGGATTTTGTGTTAGTGCCCTGATGACGATGATTGTGATGATGGTGTAGTGATAATGACGATAATAATACTGAACTCATGTCGAATGGAAAGTGTGCGGTAAATAAGCATTTGTTTGAAGGGAATGATTCAGGAATACAAAGTGTTCATTGATAATGATGATGATACAAAGTGAATAATGCATAGGTATTTATTCAAGGTCTTGCCCGTTGATGATCCCTGGAGAATTGTAGCGTTTAAGTGGAGCACACGTTCTTATCATTACCATGCGGTACAGTGGGTAAATTTGGCCTCACGCGGGGATACATAGAACATTTCAATGTTCACTTTACAAAAGGCAACTCGCACTCACGTATAAAAAAGTCGATTATTATGCAGCAGAGGCGTACTTTTTTGCCTAGATCCGCAAACTTAATTGGGAAAGTCATTGGCAGCAAAATTGGAAAAAGTCAGAACATCTGTAAATCAGGTGTTTTAAGTTAAAATCATCCTATATTCCACTTTGAGAGAGAACCACATGCTGGAAATGGTCTAAACTGCAGGTAATATGACGACCCTGACCGAAATATGAAAAAAATAATAGACAATTTAATGCAGCTCTTACATTGCCAGAATATAATAATAAAAATAATGTATATTAGGAAACTTAAGTTTGGTTCTTGACGTAGACATGCAGTGCTAGAAATAAATATGAAAAGCTGAGCATTTGCGTAAGCAAGCATTGTTATATTTGGCTCTTAGAAAGTTGAAATGTGAGCGCGAATGAAAGTAGGTGAAATCTCTCGCAACCTCATAGCAGCCCTCAAAACTACGAAGGATTACTACAAGGAAGTGGTGTAAACTGCAAGCTGACTTGACGCTTGCCTTTATACTGAATTCGCATACGCTGATCCACGATCAAGATTGCAAAAAGCAATTTCTGCCTTGGATTTTCTGTTAGTTCCCCAGTCTCCGTGTGGTATCATCATGTGCTACTTGAAGAGTCGTTGATTTCTGTATTGGTGTATATATGTATATGTACACATTACACAATTGAAAACGTTGATTGTATATTCTCACTAGTGAAAACTAATAGTTAAATACACAATGGAATGAAGGTAGTTGGTACTTTACTGTCGCAGCTATAAAACTTAACAACAATAAAAACCAGCAAAGCTTATAATGTAGGACCAGCGTCCTGCAGTTTAAGAAATTTAGTAAGGACAACTCAAGAAAGCCAGCAAAAC